>JANQDE010000009.1:3650524-3662016 GCA_037157785.1 Cephalotes varians
ATAACCACGTCTAAAAGTCCCGTGGATGGCGCGCGCGTAGCGCGCGCTGCGTGCTAGTCCTTTCTAAAAAAGGAGATGTTAAATCGAACTCGCATTTCTCGAAAATCTCGAAGTTTATTGTTGACGCTTTTCCGCGACGCCGATTGGTTCTCTCGCAACGCTTACTTCGTGAGCGGCTGTCATCGCATATTTTGACAGTTGTGTGTATTGAGGGGTTAACAGTATATCAGTAACGGTTAATTGAAAAATAAGAAAAATACAAAAACACGATGGTATAACGGTATCGACGACCTTCCTCTAACAATATTAAAAAATTAAAAACAAATGAAATAAATAGATGTATAAAATTTGTATAATCAGTGAACAAAAATATAAATATTAATTAATAAACAATAATAAATTCAACAAGATCGCGTAAGTGAATCACACAGAATGAAGAAGAGCCAATGACAGTCAAGGCTGAATCTTGGTTGCTCAATAATATTTATATATATAAATTTAAATTTTTTAGTCCGAATTGCATGCTGTATACTTTTGGACTTTCAATGCGATTCTAAAACCGAAACTAAATTTAAAATATCACCGAATTATATTAATCGGTAAAATGATGCTACTAGCTTCTTAAAAATTGTAAAAGATTAATTAATAAACTATATATATATATATAAATATATAGTTTCTTTATTTGGCTGAATTTACTTTATTTCATTCCAAGTATACTACCTATATTACGATACACTGCAGAACTCTCACAATGAACTGCACAATTTCACTTTGCTGCTAATTATACTTCACTATACTGGATTTAATTATTACTGGACATTAGATTGCTACATACGTGTAATGTCTGAAAGTGTTTGTAAATACGCGGCAGCATTGCGTTTGATGTATGATTAATTAAATAGTCTTCGTCTTCCTATCTGGTAGGAAATGTAGTCAAAGGTAAGATATCTAATCAGGTGTTTATAAAAATTGTTTCTCTTTCCGGGTAGTAATTTATAACTGAAAAACTTTAATATTGCAAAACTTTTTTCGAAATCCTTTTAATAAAATAACGTAACATAAGTAAAGAATTGTGTTCCATAAAGGCTCTATGTCTTACAAAGACATTTTTGAAAGCAATATACTTTCCGCGAGTTTCACGATATGAATTTTAAATCATATTCAATGCATGTGATTTATTAAAACTTTAAATTATATAAATTATCAAAATTTAAATTTTGATATTAAAATTTTATTTACAATGTTTTTTTTAAATATAATGCAATTATTTAATTTAAACATTCCGTTTACAGTATAATTTATGAAATTGTAATCGGTGTTAATGTATAATGAAGAGTTAAGATTTTTTAATAATGTGATACACATTGAGATCCGTCGAGAATCAATACATCCTGCTCCAAAGATAGGATGTAACACTGCTTATATCGTATTTATATATGTACTGCATATACTTCATTTGGCGCCTCACGAGTGTTATTATAGCGTCTACTCGGCAAATTATCTTAGCGATATTGCGAGAGTGATTACAGTTTACACTATGTTAGCTAGAATTTCCATTGTTAAACATGGAGGGAAAGGTAACGTTGGATAAAGTAATCGCCTTTCTGAGGGTATATTTGACATTCGCTTGCTGTTGGCCTCTTCCATCGAACGCGACGAAGCCTCAAAGACTTATTCGCAGTGCCTTCCAATGTTTCTGCGTCACGAATTCGATAGTACTAGCTACTGCGGCGGTATGGACACTTTGTAAGCACAATAGCGATGTGCTTCTGGTAATGAAATTAGGATGTCAATTGAGCGCCATCGTGCAAGTTCCATTACAGCTGATACTCTTTGCGCTGCAAAACAAACGTTTGCAAGTAAGATTTTTATTTATATTATTTATATTAAATTGATGAAAATAATATGTTTTATCAAAAATTATAATATCGTGGAAGGGCTAATGAGAGCTATAACACGCTGTTGATGGTGCGCAGTAACTAATAAGATTTATTTAGTATAATTACAAACGTTTCGGCTTACCTTTAAGCCATCCTCAGTGTGCACGTTCAACTTTCAAATCGGTTCCGTTAACTCCGATTTGAAAGTTGAACGTGCACACTGAGGATGGCTTAAAGGTAAGCCGAAACGTTTGTAATTATACTAAATAAATCTTATTAGTTACTGCGCACCATCAACAGCGTGTTATAGCTCTCATTAGCCCTTCCACGATATTATAATTTTTGATATATCGAGAGCTCGGGATATTAACTATTAAACATACACGTAATTTTTTTGTTAATATGTTTTATAATTTAATACACACACACACACACACACACACACACACACACACACACACACACACACATAAATAAATATATATACATAAAATATATACATAAAATATATACATAAAATAAATCGTAAAATTTTAAACATCTAACGATTTTTATCTAACAATTATTATAAATTATTTTTGCTTTTTATAAAATAAATATATTCTTTAAACAGAAATAAACAAATATTTATTATTTTCTAACGCTTTTTTGTTTTTAATTTTGCAACGTAATTAATTATTACTATATAAGATTCAGACAATTTAATAATTTAAGAATCATAATATAAAATTATAATATATTTATAATGTTTTATTAATATTTTGTATTTATAAAATAATGAAAGAACTATTAATACAAAACTTTAACAATGCAGTTTATTATTTTGGAAATGGAGAGTTATTATCAACGAGCGCAAGAATATGAAAAAAAAATTATCCAACAATATATTGATAAATGCAAGCCATTTTATGGTATGTATAGCATCAGTTTTAATTATTAAAACAAATTTTTTGATAATATAAGATTACTGATTACTGTAGGGAGCATTCTTTGTTGGTTGGCAATGACAGGCATCAGCGTTATAATTACGCCTTTATTTTCATCACAATCATTTCCGAGTGAAGCGGAATACCCCTTTGACGTGCAACCTCAACCATTGAAAACTATCATTTATGCACATCATATATTAATCGCTTATCAATGTGTGATCCAAGTTAGCACCAATACCTTTCCTGCTCTCTTACTTTGGTTTGTAGCCGCTAGATTCGATATTCTGTCCGTTCGGTTTCGTACAATGACGAGCATGAAAGAGCTGATGAACTACACGCGCGAACATAGTTTATTACTTAAGTATGTTCATATATAAATATATAAATTTGAAAAAAAGAAATGAAAAAATTAAATGTACGAGATGTAGAATAATTACGTTTTTAAGAGTAAATAATATTTATAGGTATGCAAGAGAAGTGACGCGTGCAATTCGTTATGTAGCATTATTATGCGTGACTTTTAGTACCGGTGCTGTAATATTTGGTTATCTTACTTTTATGAGTGTAAGTAAAGTGTATAATGCTTTCGTGAAAATTAGTAAATTATTATGTTCCGTGACAAAATTTTTGTTTCCTAATGTGGCATAATTTTCTCATTTATTGTTTATGGAAAAACGAATGATTTGGAACTTACTAAAAAACATGTTTCATGCAATACATTACATAGTATTCAAATAGTATTGTGAACATCATATATTATCTTTTCTCGATATTTACGCATAATAGCAACAACCATGGTCAGTGAAGTGGACGTTTCTTATGATAGCTTTCTGTGGCTTTGTGGAACTTTATATGTATGCCTGGCCAGCTGATAACGTAATAAGTACGGTTAGTTATTTATATAAAATAAAACGCATAATTACATTATAATAGAGACGATAAAATTTTTATCCAATTTTTTTGTGTATTTTATTTTTCAAAAATTTTTATTAGAGTAGCGATATAGCATCTGCTGTCTACGAATCATTATGGTACAATGATGATTTAATGATGCGGAAGATTTTAATACATATCATGTTAAGAAGTCAACATCCAGTCACCGTTTCGATTCCATGTGCATTACCAAACTTGTCCATGAATTATTACGCATCGGTAAAAACTTGTATTATTTTACATACTCTATTTCATTTTACCTGCTCTATTTTTTATATTCGTCTTCTACATTTATTTATTTTTAGATTTGATTACTATTTTACATTAAAAAATTTGTTATTTTTTCAGTATATATCGACAGTTTTCTCATACATGGCATTTGTGCGTATCATGATGGATCAAGAGTAGAAAAAAAAGATTTCTATCTCGTTTTGAGATAAAAATCTACAAATTATATTTTTTTGAAATGTTTGCTATATAGAATTGCAATAATGATATAATACAAATGTATTTGTTAGAATGAATTTGTAAGAATATCCCAAAGATATCCAATAAAGAGATCTTATTAGACATAAAACTGTTACATTATTAATACAGTTGGGGGGGATTATACAATTGAGGGGAGGATTATTTATCCATAAATTATAAAAATTATTTATTTTATTTGTCACATTTAAATGTTAAGTAATTTTTAACATTAATTAATATAAATTATATTACTTTTCTTACAAATATTTTATATGTTTTAAACAAATTGAACGCTGAGAATACAAATATAAATACATACTTTATTATAACTTTTAAATTATTCTGTCAATGAAATATATAATTTGACATAGGTAAGAAAAAGTTCTTTCCTTCCTTTATACAGCTTTTTGTACAGAAAGATAATCTTACGATAATAATAATAATGATCTTATAACATGATGTTAATAAAAATACATCTTCACTTAATAATTATCTTGTTCTTCAGATTCCTTTAATTATTTAAATTTTATATTTCTTTTTTAATTTCTATCTACGAATCGAAAACGTAATGATCTATTTGGTACATTTATCATAAGAAATCGACTTTGGATTTCAGCATAATCATACTCGATTATAAATTCTTGTACCAACTGTAAAAAAATAAGATACATTTTCCTACTACTTTTCCATTATTCACGTCTTCATATTTATATCTTATTGGATGTAAAATTTATTTTTACTTTTGCAGTGAGTAACATCATTTGCGTTTCAGCCATATTTCTTCCCAGACAGGATCGTATACCATAGCCGAAGGGTAGACATGAATATTCTTGATAATCATTATGTGCATATTCATCTCGATTCAACCATCTTTCTGGTTGATACTTTTCAGGATCTTCGAAATGTTCTTCACGCTGTGATGTTATTTGATTTGCCATTATGACAAAAGTCTAGGAAATAAAAATTATTTATTATATCGTGCCTAGTTTTGAACTAACATTTACAACTTACTCCCTTTGGTATCATATATCCATGTAATGAAATTGCTGATGGTAATAATCTTGTTAAATAAGGAAATGCTGGTCGCAATCTTTTATAAAAAAATAACACGTTATATAATAATTTCTTGGCACATTTAATTTTCCTTTTTTTATAAATAATTTATAATTATTTAAGATTTTAAGTAATGCAAATTAATCTATTAAAACAATTATTTTACTTTCTATTACCTAAGACTTTCTTTTATACATGCTTTTAAATAGGTCATGTCTTTCAAGCTTTCTTTCGTCAGAGTAGTATGTTCGGTTTTAGATAAAATAGTCATTATTTCATTGTACAACCGTTTCTGTACTCTAGGATTTTTTGCTAGGAAATAAAGTAGGAATGCCTCGCAATTAATGACCTAAAAATTCAAGATAAAAAATTTACATTCTTATTACACTTGTGTCAAATTATTGCTTATTACAGCTTGAACGCCTAGAATCATCATGTCCATCAAGAGGGTAGAAATGTCATTTGGATGGATACGCTGAATTATCATTTTTTCAAGTAATGGTAAATTTTTCTCCTCATTTGTAGATTTTTCTTGTTTTAATAGCGATGAAGCCTGTAACTTATTCTGAGTTTGTCGAATATATTTTCCAATAACTCTATAGGAGTAAAAATTCACAAATAATTATCACTCAAGAAATTAGTAAACTATAATATGTTAAAATTAAAAAAAATTTTATATTGTCAAATGTAACTACACACACACACACACACGCGCGCGCGCGCGCGCGTACGCACGCATACAAATAAATAGTATATAAATTAAAGTTATTATTGTATATAAAATAAAATTAGAATTATACATGTATACAATTATCATATAAACAAAAGTATATGGTTAAGGTAAGCTTTGTTAAAGTTGCTAAACTTTCTTGTGACTTACTCATCAAGAACGTCACAAGCTGTATAAAGCTTTTTGGCAAATGGAGTTTCGAAGAATCTCCACACCTGAAATCCAGTTTCACAACGACTCATATATGTGTGAGCTGTGATTAATGCGTTAATAATTTTTGTGGCTTCTGAAGCTGATTTTGAGGTAGAATCAAGAAAACCGAAATGCTTGTTGAACATCATCATATAGAAGCATTCCATACCCCATGCAGTGAGTTCTCGATGAAAATTTGCTGGTACCTGTTGTTCAAATATTACTTAAATACTACTTCTTAAACTATTATACGTTTACTAATTATATACAATAAAATATGATTATTCATTTTAATAAATTGTACTAATGTAAACTGTTATACTGTAATTTGTTTATTATAATTTTATGAGGCTTAAATTTATTTTCTACATATAACATTGTTTGATTTCTAAATATTATTTATATAGAAAAAGTATAAATTAAATTTAAGACAATTGATGTTATTATACACGTCATTATTTATTATTTATTGACATACCTCATCTTGACGATTGCGTATATTACAAATTTTATTAATAAATTCGCCACACACTAAATCCAATTTTCCAACATAATCTGAAATAGTCTCATGCAACGGCTGATCAACTTTCTGTTTTACTTCTAACCATTCTAAACCTTGTCTGATATTTCACAAAATTTATTAAATTATTTATCAAATTGTTGCATTAATATCTTATAAAATATATACAATAAAAATAACAAGAATAATTAAATTTATTCAAAAAAAGAAAATGTTATACATCTATGCAAAACAATTAATATATAAACAAATAAATATTCACAGATTTGTTTCATTTAAAAATAAATATTTTTCTTTAGAATATTAATTTAAATTATTGCATTCTGTCATACAATTGAATTTATTATTTTATATATTTTAATAATGATGCTAAATTCTTATTATAATCACATCTTATCAATCACATTATACTTACAGAGAAAACGCTCCGGCGGAACGATATTTGTGATGATTAAGGCGATAATGTTGAAGGATATCGATGCCACTACGAATAGGCGACTCGCTCTCCTGATTGAAAACTTCTGCTATGTGTTCAGGCCTAAAACAAAGAAGATTGATGAATTAATTGTCGGGAAAAATATACATATGAATTATGAGAACTTACCTGTGAATCATAATTATATCATTTACAAACGGTCCATTAATACGCACAATGCATCCATATTCATCAAACAAGTACTTAATTGGTGTAATGTTGCGATTCCAGGATAATCGTCCTGTGATATAACATATTAAATTAAATAGTTATTTAATATAATATATTGATTTATCCTTAATTGACATAGTATCAAATTGTAAAGTTTTGTTTCTCATATTAATTATTTTGTTTTTATCTTAATTATTCAAAAAATTTGTTATTATTTCTTCACTTTCTTGAATATTAAAAATTATTCTGTGCATATATATGCTGCATTTTATAATAAAAATGTTCTAATAATATAAAAAATACAGATTCCTTATTTTTTATTTATATCATACATATAAATAAATAACTTTATTAAATATATATGTATCTCTCTTTGAATTTTCGAAACTTTTTATATATTTTGTCTATTTTTTTGCAGCTTGAGAAACCAATTTGTTCAAAATTCGAAGAACTGAAATTAACTGTTTTGCATTCTACATATAACATACAAACACAAAACCAAATTTCTTCTCATCTTTGATTTTTCAAAATTAATTTGAAAATACAAAACAGCTCTTCGGATTTCAATCAATTGAATTTCAAGGGATCGTACCCTGAGTAAGTCTGCTTATTAGCAGACTGCAAAACAGTTGCGTACCCAGGAATGGCACGTATCTCCAATATTTCTCCCATAATTTCAAAATCAGTGGACCAGGAATCTCCTCAAATGGTAAGGGTGCTTTTTCTAAACGGATACGTGGCACAACTTTAGGAATTTTAAAGTTTTCCGTGGCTATCTCAAAATTTGTTGTTTCCAATAATGGCATCGACTTTGTTACAGCTGCATTTATTGTCGGAATTACATGTGATTGCGCCATAGAGGCTGCTGAATTAGAAAAATTTGAGTATAACATTACAATGGCCAATTAATATTAAAATTATAACAAAACAGGATTTTTCTTTTTAAATTCAATGCATTGACATAATTCATTGTGTCTTTTAATTTAAATCTATTTGGAAATTATTAAACATATGATTATTTAGATAATTAAGATATTATCTTTCTTACTTAATATATCATTGGAATTGAGTGGCATACACTTTCTTTCCTCAGTAGTTGCTAATGTATCTGCCAGTTTTGTCATTGAACGATAGAGACATTTTCGGTACGTTTGCAATGAAAGATCTCGAGCAACAAAAATGGATTGTAATAAGCAACGCATCATTTTGTTTTGCAATTGTGATATTTTTACAGGATTAAGACAAAGTTTTTAATCTTAAATAAAGAATTTATTTAAACATACGTAAGATTGTTCACGCATATAAAGCATGGGAGTTATTTAATGTATATATAATACATATTAACAGTTATATAATATATTAATAAAATCTTAAATTTTTGTTCATACCTGTTAGTAAAAATATAGTTTAGAAAGACTAAAGTTATCGTCAAATATTGTCGTGTAATGGTGAATTATATGTTTACACTGATGAGAAAAAAAAAACAAAATCGTTACTATGGAAGCATATTGAAAAAATAGAAAATCATAATGATAAATTCATTTCAATATCAACACATATGTGTGTGTGTGTGTGTGTGTGTGTGTGTGTGTGTGTGTGTGTGTGTGTAATTAGTAAAATTTTTTTTAAATTTAATATTAAAATATTTTTACAAAAACACAAAAATGTTTTATATAAAATTTTATTAATTAATAGCTAAAAAAAGTAAACTTAATTAAACTAAAAAAGTAAACTTAACTATTAATACAAATATTTTGTAATATACAATTTGTAACAAACTTATTTACGTTTAAGATTGAACATTCTTAATTAAATATCTTAATTATTATTATTTTTTTAAATAGACGTTATTGCACAAATTATTTGCCATATTATTAATATTTATATTTATTACACATTATGTAATACATTTTCATCTTGTAATAATTCTTAAACTTTTGATAAATGTTTATAAATGTAATTTTACTTTAACATAAAATTATTTTTTGCCGTATATATAAGTGAAAATTTCATAAATCTATGAACTTAATCGATTTCTATATCTTCTTCAGTCTGTTGCATTGTGTCATTAGTGATGGATTTAATTAATTTTTGCGGTAAATCCTTTTGTGTGGAATCTGGCCCGGCCAATGCAGCATTTTCACTCTCTTTTGTATGTCGCCATTTCATCCGACGATTTTGAAACCAAACTTTGACCTAATGACGTAAAAGAAAATTTAATATAAAAATGATTCTATTGTTAATATTTTTTTTTTTTAAATTTTGTCTTAAATTGTTTTATTTATTTTGCTTTTTGTCTTATTTCCTTTATGTAATAAGGAATATTAAAATTTTTTATNACCACACACCACACACCACACACCACACACCACACACCACACACCACACACCACACACCACACACCACACACCACACACCACACACCACACACCACACACACACACACACACACACGTTAGATTTTATTTTGTGTTTCGTATAACCTGTGCATCGGTTAGACCTAAAGTTGCTGCCAATTGTCGTCTGTCTGGTTTTGTGATGTATTTCTGCAGAGAGAATCTTCTTTCCAAACCTTTCCGCTGTAGAGAACTAAAAACGGCTCTAGACCATGATCTTTTTCTTCGTGTGTTTGTTTCTGAAGAGTTTACCGTCGAGGAAGATGAAATAAGTGCTGAAAAATGAATATTTGATAATATTTAAAAAATTTTTTAAAAACATTGATTAAAAAAATATATTAAAACATTTTTTTTAAGATTAAGAGAGAATATATTTTGAAAAGATTAAATTTGCAAAGAAAAAATTTACAAAATTTTAGAAATTAAATGAAGATAAAGAAGCATCATGAGAAATAAACGACTACTTTTAGCTCAATGAGTGTCAGTTACTACAAATCTTATTGATAATTCAAAGAAACTCTAAAGATTAGGGTACTTTGGCCAGATTTACGATCGTACGAAAGTATACAACATGTGTACGTATTTAAATAGTGTGGTACTCTTTTATTCACATTGAATCCTTCGTATAAATTTGAACAGATAATTTTAACATCATAATTATTTCTGTGTTGAGCTCTAGTAAGTATTTTTCTAATTTACAGATTCTGTTATATTTGATAAATTTTTTTATGCTGTGCAACAAATTAATGCTGTGTAACAATTTAAACGAAAATTAATATAATAGTTTATATTAATATTACGTAAAAATATAGAAGAAAGAATAGACAATAATAAATAAAATTATATTTTTAATAATTATACTGAATTTGTAATAACTCGAAAATTGAAATATATTCGGAGACTACTGATAGCATGCACTCCAAAGTGTGTTATGTGAGGTAATAAATCTTTAGCAATTATATGTATAATCTATTTATTCATATTTTTAGAAAGTTCTATTTAAATAGGGACAAAGTAAACGTATAAATATACAATAACATATCTCAATAATAACAATATATCTTAATTTTTCAGTTATTATAAATTTAGTATAATTATTAAAGATATAATTTTAATTATTAAAGATATAATGTTATTGTCTATTCTTTCTTCTATATTTTTACATAGTATTAATATAAACTATTATATTAATTTCTGTTTAAATATCATGACATCCATACGACAGATATTATATGGATGTCTTGGATATTTATACGACATCTCTCGGACGTTGTAATGCTATGCGATTTCTCGGATGAGTTGTGCGCTGTGTGCATAAATATTTTAATTTATATATTATCTACTTCATTTTTTAAATTTTATATAAAAGTTTACATGTACATTTATATATGTTTATATTATTATGTATTATAAATTTAAGAGGAGAAAGTAGAGAAGAGATGGGGGAGGGAAAAAGGAAGAGAAAAAGGAGAGAGAAGAGAGAGAGAGAGAGAGAGAAAGAGAGAATGGCTCTAAATAAAAAAAGAAAAAAATATGGGTACTACGAGATTTCAACCAACCAAGAAAATGCGCATCGAAACCGCTGTTTACACCATGCATAAACGCTGGGTCGCACTTAAGATGTCGTTTAAACACAGACAGGAAACACGTGAATACACTGACACGTAAATATTTTGTTCTACTTGCTCCTGAATATCAGAAGAACAAGATAGTATGTCCATATGGTAACATTTGTCAATGA
>JANQDE010000009.1:3662096-3677447 GCA_037157785.1 Cephalotes varians
ACACACACACACACACACACACACACACACACACACACACAGTCGAATCTTTTTAAGATATTTTTTCAAATTCTCAGAAAAATTTTGCTCGATATTCAAATCTAATTAGTATCAATCAATAATGTCTGATAAGTTAAGTTTACAAAGATGAACTCCAGCCAAAGTCTCTCTCTCATATTTAATTAGTTTTAATTAAACTTTATTTTAAAAGAATGCACAACAGTTAATTGACAGAATAATTAATTAATTCGTACAATCTTAAACAATTTTAAATTGAAAAATGCGATAAATGACGAAAATGCGAAAACTTGAACTCGATTTTCAATAAAAAAAAATCATTAATTATGATTGTAGAAATATTTGATAGTTCTGCGATACATGATGTGAAATATTAAATTTTTCTAATATAAATTTTGTGTGCGTGCGTGTGCAGCTAAAACAATATTAAATCTAGTTTATTATAATTTACCTCTTGGTACGAGGCGTAACGGTGCCGGACGATATAAAGTTCCTAAATTCTCCATTAGTCCAGTATAAGATGCAGATGTGATGCCCTCAGATAATGTCGAATGGGCATGCGGAAATGAAATGCAAGTTCTGACATTTTCGCATCGCTCGCAACTTTCGATGCACGGACAACGTACTGATGGGAGTTGTATTGGAAGTGGCTTAAGAATATCTATATAATGTAGCGACTTCGGTAAATTAAAACATCTATAAGATATGTAAATAATAGTATATACATTATAATAGTGTTAATAATAATATATACATTATTATAAGTTGTTGATTATTTAATATATACATTATTCAATTGTAATAATTTAAATCTTTATTAATGTTACAAGGAAATATTAAAATTAAAAATTATAATTTTTATTTAAAGATATATATTTAAGAAAAAATTAATATAGATTGGAACATATAGATTCGATTAAAAGAATGTATAATTTTATATATAAGTTATTCAAAAAAATTCGTACAACAGGTTATAAATCAGTTACAATAATTATATATAAAAGTAAAAAATTTTATTATGTAATAGGTGTAAATTATAATTTTCAAATATTATCAACTTTTACCTGTTCTTTTTGTAGAGACTTCATTCGATAATATGCGATCCATGCCAAATTTCAATTGTCTAGAATAATTAGAGTTATCCATGATGAAAGTATTAATGTTTATCGTCTTTTTTATGAACTTGTAAAAAATCCGCACGACATATATGTTAACTGCGTTTCAAAAATTCGCGTTTCCATTTTATGCGCGTGTCTACTTATATACAAAATATAAATTTACATGGAGAATTATTATTAAAAATAACATAAAATGAATTATAATAATGTTTGTCAACATTAATATAATTATTTCACTATTCACTTTAATTCACTCTCTTTAATCACTCTTAATGACACTATTTTTAAATGCACTTAATTATGTTAAATGTAAGTTTGATGGAAATAAATTTAAGAATAAAGTTTCCATTAATTCATTAGTGAGAAATTATCACTTTCGCAAAAAATATTTGAGAGAATTGCAGAACAGCATAAAAGTGAATGAGTGAACGAGACTCTGCCATGTCGAGAAATTTCTGGTTGAAAAAATCACCACCGCCAGTTGTGATTTTAACTGGATTAACTGGATTGGTCAACGAAAATACTGGTAGGCGGGACTACAAGAAGATTGGTCTAACTAAGATGATATGTTGGATGCTGCGGATCTGTCAAGCTAAAATAATATTCTCCGCGAAAGATGCTTCGAAAATATAAGAAAATAAAAATTATAGCAATGATAATAATAATAAATAAATCTTTAATCTATATTGATTAAATAAATAAATTCCGTGTGTGTATTATTTGGGTTTTGATTTCTTCAGTTTATCGCATATTTGCATCGTATTGTTTTTAAATATAAATTGTTTTAAATATTTTTTAATTAACATTTTATAATATAAAGTCTTTAATAATTCTTAAGTAAGTATAAAAAAATTAACATCATTCTATTTTTAGACATTTTCAAGCATTTTTACTAATAATATTATTATATTAAATACAAGCATAAATACATGTTTCAATTCGATTAAAAATGTATCACATTTAGCTCGACTAATTAATGTGAGAGTTTAAATGTAGGCAGATTAAATGACAAAATGGTAGATGTTATACGTCTTATAATCGCTACTTTCGGAACATCATGTAATCAGAAACGGATTTTGAAGAGCTTTGCATGTACAAGAATTCGCATATATCGATGAAACAATAGTATAGAGATGTATGTGTGGTCGATATCTTTGCAAGAGCCATATGGTTATCTTTACGTGTAGGTCTGCGGAGTACACAGCCACTTAGATGTTTATTTGAAGAGCCATGTTTGAAGCTGCCTCTCTACCCATACGCTAAGAATATTCTTCTAGATATGTACACAGCGCGGTCTTCTATTCGATTTTATTAGGTTTTAGGATTTTCAAGAGTCTGCAGATTTGCGTGATAAGTAGTTCTTGAATGAAGTTAATCAAGATAGATATCATAATTTTTAATCACCTTATAAAAATATAAAAGAAAAATTTTCTTCGAAGATCTACTAATTCAATTTATTGTTTCTATTTTACCCATTTGGATTCCATTACGATCTCTCATACAGCTTTAATGTCACAATAAAAGTAATTAACTTAACAAATAATTGAAAATAATACTTTATTAATTTATTTTTTGCAAAATTTACATTTAAAATTTTGTTATAAATTCTTTGATAAAATGCTTCATGTATTGTCACTATGTTACGTTGATATATATATTTTATTATTTGGTATATATGATCATGAATAAATAATAAATCTTTTCTAAAATACAAAGTTATATGATTTATGATCAATTGTATAAGGCGTAACTTCTCGAAAGCATAATCATTCCTTCATAGAGTTTGTCTGATTCGAAATTCTCCAACGGATCGAATATTAAAATATTTCGTTTAGGGCGGTTTAGTTTCTGTAGACTTTGTAGATTCTAGAAGAAATAATTAATAATTGTTTGCTTAATTAAATATATTTATCAAAAATCAATTTATATTCTTATCATAAATATCAAAAGATTTCTTAAACAAGAATCAGTAGTATATATGATCTTTTAAAAAAACACACTCTTTTTCTTAAAATATAATCACTTGTCATATAAAATTAAATTATAAAAAGATCTCGTGCGCAATAGGATAATAATTTAATAATGAAAAATTACTTCTCTAGTAGTTATATATTTAATTGAAAAGACAAGTAACGTAATAGAAAAAAAATTTAAGATAAATCCACAAATAGATTTTGCAGCCATAAAAATACGCATCAATAAAACCGCTGAATAGAGATTTTTTTATATTGTTTAGTTTAACCGTAAAAAATTTTGTTAATTATTATTACCGAAAATATGAGGACATTTCCGTTTCCGTTTCCATTTCCGTTATTGCGACGAATCGCTGTAATTATAAGTGTAAGGAGGTAACCACCGAATGCGAGAAAAGAGAGTGCGGTTACTGCCAGCTGAAAGATCTTCGAAATTTTTGTATCCTTGCCTTTCTCATCATAGTGTTCTTCGTGTCGTCTTATAAGTCTCTTGTTATTTTTCTTTAATGCCATTGGCAGTGTCAATGGTAATGTTCTACTGGACATGTCGAAATCTTCATTTTCATTTTCTTTAGTAACATCTACAAATAATATAAAAATAAACAAGTATTTTATAATTACAGCTTGTACACGTACATCTTTAATATTATTTTAAAATAATTTTTGGTAATCTTTTGTTCAATAAAAAATTGTTTAATGAAAAATTTACAATAATTTACCATTACTGCTTGCAAGAGAAGATCTTATGTGAATCAATTTATTCATTGGCAATTCGCTTAAACTGCGAATCTCATTTAGATATAAAGATGATTGAGCTCCAGATGTCATTTTTAAAATGCAAAATACATAAAATGTTAACAAGCCGCAATACATAGTTGATTATTCTAAAATTTGTGGTTATTAAGATACAAATATTAAAACATAAATATCCGCACTTTAATTTTTATCTAATAATATTAACATGTTACCTTCGTAAAAATAATAGAAAAAATTGGGCACTTATTTTGAATATTCCAATATTAGAGCAGCAAAATTCAAACACTTTTCATACAGATTCTTCAATTACGATGATAGTTATGTAAATTTAGAATGTTACTTCCAGAATGTTACTATTTTTGTCACTTTAATCAACCTTTTTACTTGCTTCTAACAGGAACACGACTAAATCGTGCTGCGAAACACGGTTGCCGTTTTCTTGCGCTTGGCTGACGAAGCAAGAAGAGTGACAATCGTATAACAGGGGACTCAACGGGGACTTTGTCGGAGACGCAACGAAATAGAAATAAATGTATAATTAACGCAAAATACCCGTTATACTCTGTTTTACAGAGATCTTGGTAGTAGTTTCAGTATTGTTGAACAGTTTGATTCGACGAAATGTCCAGCTTTTCGTGTTTTCTCTTTTGTGTCCTTTGGATAATTATATTTGACAAAATGCAACTTACAAAAACCGAAGGTGAGTTTATTTTCCTTTCGAATAATTAAGCTTGTTAAATCTCAGTTTTGATATCTGATATTTGACATCAAAATAAATTGTTGCAAGAACAATCGTATATCTTTAATCTCAGATGTTCTGGATAAAATAAAGACAGGATTACAGTTTGCAAGTAATTATCTGGAAACAGCTAAAGACATTGCTGACTTGGTATCTAAGAGTTTAGGTCATAAGCAAAAACAAAAACTAGGAGAAGATGGAAATGATGAGAAACAATCATTTGGTCCTTCAAATTTCGTTTCCGCATTCTTTCGATTCATTGGATTCGATTCACATAAAGTTGCAGCAATCACAGTCAACAGTGTCGTGTTTCTTGCACAGATGGTAATCATATATGATCCGATATACATATATTATAAATTATATAAATTATACAGTAGTGATACAGTATTTATTTATATGCATAAAATTTCGTTCGTTTTGATTATTTATTTTGACAGATAAGTACGCTCTTTGGACTAAAATCGCCGCAAAATAATATCGCTAGAAACATACCCGACGAAGAATTGGTTTGGGATCCCTTAAAGTTTACTTTGGAAAATAAAAATGAGAATGTAAGCTGTTATAAATATGAGATATGTGTAAAAGAGAGAGATTTTTATTTCAATTTAAAATAATAAACACATAGAAAAGTTATATGAGATTAATACAAAATATTAATATTTGAGTATATGTATTTTAATTATATGTACATATATATAATTATAAAATATATTCATAAGGCATACAATTTTTTAATTATGTTTAATTATGTTTAATAGATTCGAAATTTAATTGATCAAGCGAAAAATTCGAATTTACCAAATCAATTGATAGCAAGAATAACTGGCTCCGATTCTGCTTGTATTAGATTATTACTATGTAAATCATCTCCGATCATAAAAGCAGCGCAAATATCTCTCAATAAAAAATCGCAAGATTATATGCATCGAATGATTGCGTGGCTACCATCTAAAGAGGATTTTGAAACAAACAGCGACGAATGTGAAGAAAAACATATCGATTGTCGTCTATTTTCATCGTCATAATTATCCTTGCAAAGAAGCTAGGAAACGATAAAATGTTCTCATTAGGAAATTCAAAGATATATTTTTGTGTTAAAGTTAGATAACAAATATTTCCAACGATGTTTCGTTTTCAGATGTAATTGAGTTTCTTTTTCTCTTTTATACTACAGATTTAAAATTTCGAAGATTAACAATATTTTTACTTTTTACATACATGAAACAAAATCCAGCGCAGAAAATATTAATAATTAAAGTACATATGCAATCATAAACGTGCATGTGCAAATTTTTTTCTTTATTATTTTCTATTATCGTGTTGCGCGAAAAGATTCAAGCTGATATATTTTTATATAATGTAATTAAAAGTAACGTTGTAAAAGAAAATCAAATAATTATTATTGTGTTATATACTTTATATATATAATGTGTACTTTAAAAGTGCTGAGAGGTTTTCGGGTTGTCTCCGTGTCTTGATCCATTGTTTAATGCCAATGTTTCGTGAACGTTGCAGTTCACTTCATCAGGGTGAGAAACAGCCTGATACTGTATCAGGCTGCTCACGGAGACGACCCAAACCTTTCAGCACTTTTAAAGAGAATATCCGTGGAAGCCTTAAAAACATAATGTGTATTTTCTATTCGCTAATTAATACTAATATTTTGTTTGGATATATAAAAAAAGTTTGCGATATATTAAAAAAATGGTATTAATACAAAGAGTCTCTATACTTTGGAATCTAGAATTTTATTACTTGTACTTTTAATTATAATTATAATGTTTTAATTTATAAGAACAATAAAACGCATGATCTAAATCGTCTTTTTCCCTTTCCCTCTTTCATTAATATGAATTAATATATTTTAATCTGTCTACTGTTACAGTTGTATAAATTAATCAGTATTACTAGATTATTGATATACGCATAACGTCGATTATATCAATCTTAATAACCTTAAGTTTACATAATAATATAATAAATAACAATAATAATAATAAATAACAGAAATATAAAAATTGAACAAAATATTACGTATATATAATTATATAATTGTATATTTTATATAGATTGTCTATTCATATTGCTCATTTTTCGTATATTATAATACTAAAAATTCTCATCAAGTTATTATTAATGACCGTAATGCATGGCACAAAAGTAAATTATAAAAGTTTATTATATTATTCCATATAATATTTTGCATCTGAAATGAACATCTCTTGTATTTGAAATGTACATCCCTTACATATATTCATAATTATCTCAAATTCGAAAAATGTTTCTTGTGACTTAAAGTACTATTTATACAAGAGAAAGCTGCTGTACTTACGAATAATTATATAATTTAAATAATATTTTCTCTATATATAGTTTTATATTATAATTTCAAGTTAACACATAAAAATTATACAAAGTATTATTTTTTAATCAACTAGACATTATATATCTACATTCCAAAGTGTGCAACTGTGTGTCAATTAATTTACATTATACATTTAACGAGATCACGATATTGTGATACAATCTATAAACGCTATATGTTTATATGTTATCGCATTTCTTTAAAAGTTGGTTATAGTCAATATATCAGAATGATCGTTGAAAATTCGATCGACAAACATTTGGCATATATATATATATATATATATATATATATATATATATATATATATATATATATATATATTTAATACATAATATACACAATCTATACAATATCTATCAATTACTATTTAAGAGAAAGTTTTGGCATTTGAAAAATGACTGAATAAGTAGAGAAATATTTTGTTAAGATTACGCACGATTTTGTTAAAAATGTTTTGCAAATAACAGCAATGTTTTGTAAATATTTCTCTTTTGCAAGGCTACAACATAGACATTAAAAGTTTAATTTAAGATAAAAGATACAAATTATAGAAAAGTATCGTAAAGTATTCTACAAAATATTACAATGGAATATTTACGTTTTTGATTCAAGTTTTATAAAATCACAATTAGTAATTAGAATATCGCACACAAGTTATTTCAATATGCTACACATTTTCTTTGAACGCAGTTAAGAATTTATACTAATACATTATATATATACATAATTATATAAAGATTATATTTTATATATTACAACATGTTACATATTAATTGAAAAATTTCTCGAAAACATACGAAGAATCAACAGACTATTAAAAAATCAGGACACTCAATATAATATGCATTACATCGCTAATAACGTTAAACGTCGATATTTATTTGTAAGAGAGGCTATTGATCAGATCTCATTCATAAATATGCATACATGTGCCAATCCTGTATATTAATTTATAGATCTTTTACATGCACTATATAAAGTTTAATAATAAAAGGTGTAATAAAGTTTAATAATCAAAAGTGTCAAAGTGTTTATTATTATCATCAACGGATATACTAAATATATCTACACATGATTAAGTTATATAAAATATTCAAAACAACTGGAAGACGAAAGTGGGAATTAAGCTTTATGAAATTCTTTAATTGTTTTTAATTTTATGATATAATAATTGCTCTATATATATAATTTCACAACATTTTGCTTTCGAAGAATTTGTCAGAAAAAACAAAAGAGTCGTGTCAGGCGTAGCATTTTATTTAAATTGATAACGTGAATAATTTGGTATATTTTTTGCGCGTATTATGTATAGCTCCAATTTATTTGTACATATAATAAAATATAATTATATAAAACAATTAAGCTAAACTTGCTACATTTATTGATAAGTTTGGAAAATTTTTAATTAAAGCTATGAATAGAATTAAATTTCTGTCAAAGCGCGATCAATCAAATCTCCATGATTTAACCCTTTGAGTGTTACGGACGCATATATACGTCCGGCAAAAGCTCGGTGGACGCATATATGCGTTTGTCAATTTTTTCGATCTCCTACGTACACACAGTTATCAGTATATGAGATGAATACATGTTCATTCCTTAGCAGCAACAGTAAACAAAAAAAAAATAAATAAATATTCATTTATATTAGCTATCTGCTGCAGTATTGTTGAAAGATGAAATATTTTTTCGCACTTGCGCATTCGAATGTGGCATCAATGTCATATTACTGTCAAACTTATGAAGGTTCTCTTAGGCTTTATTTCTATAAAAATTAGATAGAAAATTTTTTGAAAATAGATTGTTTTAATTTTTTACAAAATATTTAAACAATATTTAAACAATTTTAATTTTATCAATATATATATATAAATTTTATTTAATTTTTGCAAAATGAATTTAATGTAAATATAAAGTATTTATGTGATTTAAAAATGAATATTTTGTTGTTTAAAGTTTTCCATATTTATTGAATTCAAATATTTAAATTCATATATTTTTAAGTTAAGGTACGTTTTAAATTTTAATGTATCTAATAAAATAATTTATGCTAAAAAATAACTTTCTTGTATTATTTAATTTGGCATAACTGAAGAATTACAATTTAACTTAGTTACGCCTTGTATAATCAATCAACAGAGTTCACACTAGCGAACAAGTATTTCATCCTCAGATCGCAACCGCTAACCGCACGCCGTTCACACGAAGCGCTTCGGCTGAGAGTATTTAGCACTCAAAGGATTAAACTTGAATTATTATTTATGCTGCTGTAAATGGCTATTTGACATTACATGTACTTATATCATAATTATCATCTTCAATTTCCTTCTTGTCTATATGTGTGAATTATTACAATGACATATATGTTATATTCTTGATAATTTTGATGATATAAAGAGACTTAGCAGAGGGAGAGAGAGAGGGAGGAAGGGAGGCAGAAAGAGAGAGAGAGAGAGACCAAGAAAGGAGCGGCAAGCAAGATTTGAGTTCTATACAAATTTTGTACAAATTCGATACGTTTATGTTTCAAATAAAATTATTTTCAATTATAAACGAGAGTTTACACACAAAATCACTTTCAATAAATTCTCAATCATAATTCATGTAAAATAAATTAACTATAAATAAATTGCATAGTTAATAACTTATTCTATAAAAGTATTAAAGTTCTCAAGCATCGCTAAATAGATAATGACAATGTTCTACTTTCAATTAATTATCAGTTCAAAATTATTTGAGAATATAGATTAACTTTAAAAGAAAAAAATTTAAAATAAAAGGAGATTTTTTTAGACATAGACCTTTAGAGAGTCGCTTGACCAGGACTAATCGAGTCAGTACTTTCAACACGAGCTTGGCGTAGCCAATCCCTGAGGTTTCTGGTCCTTTCCATCAAGTTCGAGGCATTCCTCTCGACTGTACCAACACTGGTGCTAAAACCGCTAGTAGGGCCGTATTGAGCGATAATATTTTGAGTTGTGGTAATAGGAGGTTGTGCAGCAGTTAATTGAGATAAGATGTTAGATTGTATATTGGGCGTACCAAAGGCACCTAAAGGAAACAGAAATTCATATTCACAATTTTTTATACTTTTTTAAAAAAACAAATTTTTTAAATTAAAATAATCTTTTGGATTTGTAAACAGTTATTTAAATCCAATCACGTGCAAAATGGAATACAATTGTTATTGTATAATATAATAAACTTTAAAATATACATTCAATGATTTAGGTACGTATAATATTAATTAATTTTAAAGATTTTTCATGTTAACTCGTAACAATAATATTTTAATTTTTGTATAAATTATATTCTTTTTCTGTACCTTGTATGCTGTTAGGCTGCGTGGTGAGATGATGAAATCGTAACCAACGCAAATAAGAGTACATAAGTGTCGGTGTTGGAGATATGTTACTGTCTTGACGTTTATTTAAGACGTCCCAAATCTCTCGTATTTCTGAGTTTAAATTCTCTAAACTCGCAATGATTTCAGTAGATTCTTGATAATGATCTGGCTTATCTAGATTTCCAACAACAAACTATACAATGTAATGCAAATTTATGTTGGCAATTATATGGCAGTATTTCACTGCATGTATATTATTTATCTTTTTTATCTATCTTTGTAAAATAAAATACATTTTTTTTTCATTGCTTTTCTATAAAATTGATAATCTATGAAATAAATATCAAAGACAGGAGTAACGCAAAAAGCAATTTATATATTATTCTTTTTACTATATTTACTATATTTTTTTTATTTCTAGCAATAATTAAACTAGTATATAAGAATTAACAATACAGAAATAATGATAAACATTTTATTTAAATATTAAATTATAGATTACACAAATTAAAGTGTAAAATAAATAGTAAAACAGTAGTAACTTAAAGTATAAAATAATTTTTATTCATTATTATTATTAATACAAAAAATTTTATTTTTTTATTCATTTTTATTTATTTTTAAAGGCTATAATATAATATAATAATAATTTAATGACTCTTTAACAAATTTCTTTTTATCTGCAACTCACCTATAAAAGTATCAGTTCCTAAATCAGTCGAGCTGAAACCGCTGCTTGCACTCGACATATCACTTAGCTCATCGTTTTTAGCATCATTTTCATTTCGCTTGTCGTTTGTCACTCGCTCCAGAGATTGCTCCAGATGTCTCAAGTGAATGATTTTTTCACCTAAAAGACTTTTGGTGCGATGCAAACTTACTTCCATATCAGAGAGCTCACGTTCCTCCTGAATGAAGATAAATATTCAAAATCTATTTATTTTTGATACAAGTATCATTAAAAATATTATTAAAAGTTTTTTGATAAAATTAAATATTAATTAAATTAAATATTAAAAACAGTTTTTTTTACAGACGTATTTTCTTAAAAGAAATATGAAAAAGATAATTTTACACACACATTAAAAATAGAGATATTTAGTATAATCGTACGAGCATATCTTGCATATTATTTGAATATCATAATCTAGAAACGCACATTATAAGAAATTAAGAATTTATTAAGATATGTTTTGTACACAGCTATATTAGAAGACATTTCCTGTAACAAACTATTATTTTTGTTTCGTAATCACAATAGCGATACCTGCACCAGTTGTTCCAAAGTGGCTCTTCCGCTCCGTTGTTTCCAAGCTCTTTGCCTACCCTGAAAGGCATTTTTTTGTTGCCTCAGTGCTTCGCAAGCTCTCCTCACCGAGTCCTTCTCCACATGCATCCGGTGTCGGAAAAATTCTAATTCCGAAGAGGCATTCACCGGTGCTATAAAGGAAATACTATTGCTTTTAATTTAAGTCAAAGATCATGTCTAGATCTAAGTTTTAAGCTAAATATTTTAAAGTGTGATCATCAAAGTGAAAAAGGTGACAAGAAAATGAATTTATGAAAACAGCGTGCAAAAGCAAAAGAAATACTGGTGGTGCACTTACGGACCAGAAGGATATAAGCCATTAATCAAAGTAAAGTGTATATAATCCTATGAAAAAAAAGAAATAATAAAATTCAACTATAATTGCTGCATCGATAGAAATAATAGAGTAACATGTACACGATAAAAATACACAAAGTAAATAACGATATACAACAGTTCAGTTTAAGAAAATTATGTTTGTCGAGTCATTTACACATTTGCAGACTCAAGATATATAATTTATAATAACAATTATATACTATGTGCGTAAAAAAAATATATTTAATTGAAGATAATTATATATATATATATATATATATATATATATATATATATATTATCTTGTGTAAATTATTTGATGATATAATTTAATAGTAATAGAAAAGTGATCAAAAAGATAAAGCTAATCTAAAAAAATATACGTATATACAAAAATGCACTTATTTACAATTGTCAAATATATATATATAAATACTTGATATCTTTAAAGATTATTTACATAATTTCGTTTTAAATATTTTATCATAATATAAAAAAGTAATAAAAACATTTTGTTTTCCAAACTGGCCTTTGACCTGATTTTGTTTAAATCTAAATTAAATTTTTACAGATTTCACAAAGAAAATTTATATTTCCTTAAAAAACGCGAAGTATCCTTCGGATAATATATAACGCCCGAAATAAATTTAAAACAATCACCTTTATCTTGAAAAGGATATCGCACTGTATAGGCCATTTCATTGCTCGGTAGTTGGTCACCGAGATCTTCCAGCTTCTTCAGCTGTTTTCTAATATTCTCCACCGGATTTTCCACATTGTTATTACTACTGCTCGAGCGACCTGCGCATGAAGTAGCTTTTCTGAAACTCTTCCTTTTCTTCGTTATCATATTAGTGTTTGTCTCGCTGGCGGTGGTAGTATCGTCGGACTCAAATTTTGCTGCACTTTTCAAGCCAGCAGCGGCGGATGCGTGTTTCTGAAACCCCGCGGCCGTTTTCTGACTCTTCAAATTTTCCGGATCATTTTGCTCTTCAACTTGTTCGCTCGCGCTTTGACTGTCCTGCGATTTCGCGTTTGTTACTGGGCTCGAGTGCGCGTTCTTCAGCGGAGTACTGCGAGCACGATTTAAGGCCTATAGCCAGACATTAGGGCGAATCATATGAACATGACAAAGTATCTTCACAGTCCGATCGTGTTTTTAACCAGGATATATGCTGCGCATTGCTCGAATAAAGATTGACGATATAGACTGCGAAGGTACTAAAATGAAGGTATGTGATATCGAAAATGAACGTGCAAAATTGATGTTTTCACATAGAAATTAGCGAGAATATATTTATTAATTATTATGATTTCTTTACACAAGTCAATTAATTTTATTAAATTGATTTATGAAGAAGAAACAATATACGATTCTATTTAAAAAAATAAAGACAAATTGCATTCTACTTTCCGAATGATTCGGCAGTGATAATCTTTATTATTAATTTATTTTATAAAGTGTTTAAACAAAAATCATAAAGAAGGGTTATTGTTATAACTTTAGAGAAAACAATGCAATATAAATGTAGCATAAAGATTATAATTACAAAATAAATGTTATTATTCAAATTTCATCTCTTTATTTATTTATCAAGTTGTTCAGTTATTAACATAAAAGAGAAAACCGCATAAAAAGCGAAAAAAAAGTTTTTATAAAATCTCACTAATAACTATAAAACATCAAATAATTACATAAAGGATAGAAAATATTAATGAGATATAACATGAAATGGCATGCTTGTGCTGTACGCCGAGCGTGCTTACAAGAATTACAGCTAAGTAGCTAAGAATTATAAAGATTGATTACTGCACGTTATCATCGTTAACAATAAATAATATTGTATATCAAATATACACCATTCAAAAATTTGAAGCACTCTACATTTTTAAAAAACATTTTTTCACATATATAATTATTTTATTAAAAATATCAATTTTTATTTTTGAACGTATTCTATTGTAATAAAATATGTGATTAAAATAATACAAACTTTTGATAATTAAACTATCTTTTCAAAATTTAGAAATGCTCCAAACTTTTAAGCGGTAATGTATATTTGCTGAAATAAACTAATTGAAGTAAAAAGAAATATATATACATATATAATCACTATTTAATTTCACTGATTTATTTGAAACATGCGTTATTATTTAAAAGTTATTATTATTTATAATTATAAAATAGATGTCATTATATTTAAGTTTTATCTCTTCATCTATCAAGTCATTCATTTTTCATTAACATAAAAGAGAAAAACTGCATGAAGAGAAGAATATCTTTAAACTCTTGAAACATATTATTAGTGCTAAACTTCTTTTCTATCATGTAATTATTAGCTTATTTCAACATATAAATGTTCAAAATATGATACTTCAAATGATACTTCAAATCATGAGTCTCTACTTTGCTTGTATCGAGAAAACTCACTTTTGTTCCGACGAATCAGTCTTATCCGTTCTCGTTCTAGTGGATGTCGATCTTTCGGTTTCTGAAGTTGTGGTATATCCCTCTTTTCTTCTGCTTCTTCTTTCAACCGCAAGGCGAACATCGTTCTTTAATTTCATATATTTCTCCTTAAGCGCCGTATACTTATCTTGCAGCAATCGTTTTTCGCAACGCATCTTTTCAAAATCGATGCTTTCTTGTTGAAGAGCCTTCTCGGTTTGTTTCCTCGCTTCCTTCTCGGCATCCCGTGCAAAATCCGTGCGAATTTCCTCCAACCGCTCTTTGTACATCTTACGAGCAAGAGCTTCCTAAAATTGTAGCAGATTAATCTTCAGATAATTTCTCGATTATAAGTAATCATTGCTTTAACCCTAATTGGTCACCGGAGATGAAATTCACCCCAACCATTTTTCAAACTACAATCATTACAATCACTATAATCGTTACAATCATTATTACTCCATTCTTCTTGCAAAATAAAGGCCTTTTATTTTTTGACATTTTTGACTTTCAATCTTCAAAATAAATATATTTTTTTAAACGGACAGTATTGCAATAATTTTTTTTATTGAAATATAATGTTTCAGGAATAGATTCTCATAGGTTTTTTGCTCGAAATCAATTCTGTAAAAAAAAAAACAGTTTTTTCCGTAAAAATTTTTTTCGTTACCTTAACTTTATCGATTTTTTACAATATTTAAACAATTAATTTTGATTAGGAAAACTGTGAGACCTTTTTTCGAAATCCTTGAACAATACTTAGATATTTTTTTCAAGATTTTTCAGGATTCGTTGTTAAAGCAGGATATCACTTTTTCGGAGCTGGGTTTCACCCAGTGTGACCGTTATGCAATTCTACTGAAGTATGACCAATTAGGACCAATGTTTAAAGAATGTAATATAAATATATATATATACATACATACGTACACACACACACACACACACACACAC
>JANQDE010000009.1:3677577-3690614 GCA_037157785.1 Cephalotes varians
ACACACACACACACACACACACACACACACACACATCACTACAATTACGAATTCGACTATGCACGCGTGTGTATGTGTGTGTAATAATACAAAAATATATATTAATAATTATATACATTATAATTATATTTGTATATTATATTTGTATATAATTATTTTTCCAGATTTTACATTAACATATGTTTGAAAATTACATACTGAACAAGATTAAAGGAAAATTATTTATTATTAAAGTCTTTATAACGATAAAATTTTTTCATTTTTGAAATTATGGACACATGTTGATTAATTAATATAGATCAATTATTATACATTTAATACTGTATTAGATACTTACATCCATTCTAAAATCACGAAGAATTTCGGCTAGGCATTGCTCGTGATCTTCGGTGAATTTAGTGATCTTTTCCCGTTGTTGTATTCTCAATTCGTTTTTTAAGTCTTCAAATTCCTTTTCCAGTTCTTTCTTTAAGTTTTCAATTCTTTCGGTATGTTGCTTTCTCAGTTCATATTCGTTTAGTTTTGCAAGTTTTTCTTCGCCAAGATCACGCTCATGCTCATTCTCTAGCTTTCCCATTTCCTGACTCCTCAATTCCAGAAGTTCTTTTTTTCTCTCGTCAAGCTCTGTCTTTAAATTGGCCAATATTTCTTGCCTCTCTTTTTCATAGCAGACCTCTAATTCTGTGCGGACTTTCTTTAAATTTTCCATTCTAGCTTGATCCATTTCAGTGATTAATACTTGTATCTCCTGCTCTTCCTATGAAAAATGGTAATAGATTCTTGATGAATAAAATTTCACTTTAAATTAACAAGTTAAGTACTTTGAATATTTCAGTTGAAAATACATTTATAAAACTTATTTTTATTATCATTTATAAAATTGTTTTAGGACTTCAAAATAATATAATATTTAGCATATAATTGTTATTTTTTATTTAAAAAATGTTTATGATAAAATAAAAAAATATAGATTTTAAAAGATTAACAATAAAAAAAGCGCAATAGTTGTCTTCTTTCCATCTTTTTTCTCAGATAAGCTTTATAATTTATGTTACATCCTTGATAACGTAATAATATTGAAATAAAAATTTTTTTAAAAGGTATTTACCTTTTGTGCCATTTCCTGTTTTATTTCTTCTAATCTTTGATCCAAAATTTGTTGTATCAAAATCTTCTGTTGCGCAAAATTTTCCTCAAGTTCTTTTTTCTTTTCTTGCAGCTTAATATCGAGTTCAATCTTAAAAGCTTCAATTTCTTCTTCGTGTTCTCTATTCATTTTTATCTTCATATCGTCAATACTTCGAGAGCATTCTAACTTAGGTCGAACAAATCGCTCCTTTTGCGCGTAGTTTTGATTGAATCTCGATATATCGGATGACTCATCATCTTCGAGTTGTCGATTCGACAAGCGACTCGTTGCATATCTTGCTTTTTCAATAATTAATTTTGTTTTGCGTATCTCATCGGAATCACTGCTTTTCGCAGTACTACAATCTGTTTCACTTTTTGACACTATATCGATATTTTTTACTTTTTCACCTAATTTATTAGATAGATAATCAAAACTATTGTCCCTTTCTAGATTCTTTGTCACTTGACTACGGTGTTCATTTTCTGAAACATTCTGCACGAGGAATCTCTTGCCAACTATTTTTGCATTTTTTGATATGGGTTCGATTTTCTCTACAAACAAATGTTGTTTATTGATCTCTGAATCCATTTTATCCTGCTTTTTCTCATTGGAATAGTCGTTCTTGTCATCATTGTTGTCCTCGAAATTTTGCGAGGTTGATTTCCATGGAGATAGAATAGAATCAATAATTTTATCGCTAATTACAGATGATATTCGCGGATTCTTATCTTCAGATTCGGAGTCCCAATCATCTTCGGACTCGGAATACGTGAAATTGATGTTGAATTCTTTTTCCAAATCAAAGCGCACGCTTTTGCGTTCCTCGTCCAATGGTCGATCGTCTACGAACAATTAAATAAAAGTCAAATTACAGTGGTGAAATTATGTTAATAGAATTATGTTAATAGCTAATCCAAAGATTTAGAAAATAAACAATAATAACTGAACATCTGACTGACATGTGAATACACAACTATGTATAAATAAACCTATTCGATCTAGAGCTGAATCTTGTGTTATTTTTATTAATAATTCTGCTGAATTTACGTATATACATTTCCTAGTCTCGTAAACTGCGCATCGAAACACTTTCGGTCCTGAACTGAGTCTAGATAGTAATATCAGGAATTAAATTGATAATAAGGATCTTTAAAACACTAAAGAATTTATTGCGAAAAATATCACTCCAGCCAGGGTTCGAACTTCTTGGAACCTTCCTGCCTTCCCGAGGCGAACGTCTTAAGTAGTTTAATTTGACTACTGAGGCATTTAAAAAATACTTGAAATTTTTATTTTAAATTCTTAAATTATTATTTTTTTACTTTTACTTATCGTAAAGTGTAAATATCTTTATTTTTTGAAAATATATTTCTATATTTTCAAGTAGATTATGTTGGATAGTTACCTTTCATAAAAAAGATCAGAACAAATATCAAGATGAGAAAATATCTTAAAAAATTATTTAGATATATATACAGTTTTACCATCTTCAAGTAGTTTCTCTCTTAGAATGGATTTGGGTCTGTCATTAATAATGTTATTGGTTTCGTCAGAAATTGTCAATGCCTTGAAATCCTCCAATTTGCCGCCATCTTGACTAGGTGTGGTATCTCTACTCTTGTTACTTTTTAGAAACATTGAACCACCACCACTAAGAGTTAACTCCTTTTGTTGACCCAATTGACTTGGATGTTTCTCTTTGTCGAATTTTTCGAGTTTCTCCGGTCTGGCTAATGTATTGGCGCTAAGTTTGTCGATGTCGATTATGTTCTCTTCTGAACTGAACTTGCTAGAGAGTTGTTCCCAATCTTTCTCATGCCACGGACTCAGCGACTCAGATCTCTTCAATACTTCCTTCAGATCAAGTTCTTTTTTTGCCGATGTTGTCGTTGCGATTATTGTGCTTATTGAAGCCCCGGTATCCTTTGTCTCAAGCAATTTAGGGCATTCATAAAATTTTGGGTCTTGAAATTTTAAGTTTGTATAATCCCTTGTAGCCCGATCGCTCGACAAGGACATTATATTGTCGGATTTCGAGTCACTTTCCCTTCTTGATTGGAGTCTATCAAAGGAGGAGGGACGATCCCTCTTGTGCGAACTGTCAATTTTTTCGAGTTTCCGTAAAGGTGCTAGTTTCATAGGAATTTTAGTGCCTGCCATGCCAGGTTTTGCATAAACAGTTTCTTTAACAGTTTCTTTTGGAATAATAGTCTCTTTTGGTAAAGTTGCGTCCTCGTGAGATTCAAGATCTTTTGCTGTAGTCTTTGAATCTTCTTCTGCAACATAAATAAAATTTTTTTTCTTTTTATTTTATTATTACATTTTCTCTAATAATTTTTTGTTTAACACCTCTAACACCTTTACCACTTTTTGTTTAATACCTCTAACAAAATTTTTTACTGCTAGTGCTAGTAAATACATAAAAGTAAAAATTGATATTTATGGAGGACAAACATAAATGTAATCAGAGATAGTAGAATTGTAAAGTATATGTAAGGTGTATTTATTATATATAATAAAAACATAATTTTCTTTGTATTTATTAAAAAATGAAATTTCTGGAACGTAAAAAAATAAAATTACACACACACACACACACACACACACACACACACACACACACACACACACACACACACACAAATTACTTATTTTGAGTTTTGTTACAATTGTAAATGACAATACCGAAGATTAAAATCCTGAAGAAATTGCCCTTCTTTCTCGTTGCGGAATGTATTAATTTTCGATTAAAGTTTTATAAGCAGAAATTGAAGAGAAATGTGTCTCGATAATAAAGCGTTCAATTACATAAACATGATTATTGCAAAAAGTGAAAGGCTAATATAATTCAAAATCATATTCAAGTTCTTGAAATTGTTAGCTTTATGTAATATTTACGAATTGCATAGTATATCTGCTTGTTTTTTTTTATTTGAATGAGTTGATTCAACCGAAATACAGAAAATTGATGTAGATAATAGAACTGTTATAATCATGTTAAGAACAGAAGTATTAGAGTTATCCTTTCACTTTATGTGATTATTAAATTAACGATTATTATTAAAAACCTAAATATTATTTTAAATTTCATTTTCCTTTTTCTCATACTTCGATTTTTTTCCATATTTTATCAAATATATTTTTGTGTAATAGCAGTTTATATAAAAATTATATGCCTGATAAATTAAATGCCTTAAAATTACAAGCTTATGTAATTAATAAGCTGTACAATCAAAGTGTTCTCGAAAAAAATATATACATAAAATTTTTAATTTACAAAATACATATATATTTTTTCATAAAAATATTTAATATTACATATTTATTAAATTGTTACAAATTTATTAAAATTTATTAAATTTTTCCAGCAATCATAAATTTTATACAAATTAAGAAGCAGCATATTAAATTTTTGTTAATGACTATAACACGATATTTGATACGTTGTAGAAGAATCTAAAAATATGATGGTACTTTTCGTAATTTTGATATAAAGCCAAAGCATTGCATTGCCAAGTTGCACGTTACTGATTATTGTGAAGCACTCGGACGATGCGCATCGACATGTTGAGTATTACATGAGGAGCATACGCGATTAATGCCGATTTGCAGATCAAATTACTTAATCTTCTGGGAATTGAAATAGTGTCATCATAACGAAAATAGCTTGTGGAAAATATCATTGCATTACGTTAATTGAAATAATGAACAAAAAAAAACAATTTTTGTAAGTCTTAAATTTAAAATGCTTATAAGATATGTTTTTTATCATATTTAGTTTTTTTTTTTAAGAATTTTTGTGATATACTTTATTGTAATTTTATGTAAAAAAATTGGTCTTTAATTGTTTGAGAAACAAATAACATAAACTTCTTTATTTTCAATATCATGTTTATTAATTTATCTATTATTCGTTAAGATGTCACAATTTAAAAAAGAAAGAACCATAAATGCAAAATTGTGTTTAAGATAAAGAAATATAAAAAAATTAATTTACTGTCATAATACAGTTAATCAAATAAGATATTCGTAAAACAAACATAAAGTATAATATTATGAAGTATACCAAGGCTAAGTTGCCTTTTATTGCCAGCTCTAGCTTGTTCCACGAGTCCCTTGTAAACTGCGTCTAGGGGATGTTCCCAGGTGGTGGTGCCAGTGGATGCCTGGTAATAATACCAGGCACCACTAGCTTCATGGAAGCACGGAGACCAACCCTTAGGCAGGGCCGCCATGAGACCCTCACGGGCCAAATCCAGAAGATGTGGTTCCGCATCGGGATCAATTCCCAAACGTTTTGCATAATCCAGTAACTCTAGAATTATATTGTTGTCTATTAAATTATTAGTACAGTATTAAGTATAATGCGTCTGTGTCATATGTTAATGAGTCAATTTTAATATTATTCGATTAAAAAAATAATAATAAAAAATAATAATTAAAAATAATAATAATAAAAATAAAAATAAAAAATAATAATTAACAACAGTAAGGATACGCTGACGAAATATGACCAGTAGTTTCATACAGAGGTTATGAAATTTTTTGTAAATAATAATGTCCTTGTAAACTTTAAGCACTAGAAAGTGGATCTTCTTATATCGAGCTCAGATAAATTGTACAATTCATTGATCATATAGTGTGACTGGGTTATATATATATATATTAAAGTGCAAAATTATCTTTTTTTACGGAAACTGTTGCGATAATATACTTATAAAATAAGGCGTGATACACTTATAATAATTAAACATTATTCGTTATTAAAATAGAAGTTTCAATATAAGAATGTATTTTATTGTTTTATAAAATAAGATAAATATAAAATAATTAAATTTAATAATCGGTTAATGTATTATTTAATCTGATAATTATTATATAACTTAAAAAATTATTTAAATCTTATATATTATGAAACAATATAAATTATATTGATCATCTCATTATTGATATCTCATTTCTCTTAATTATCGAAATTTATAGTTCTTAAAAATACTTGTGATATATGTGATATATGTGACATATGCATGTGATATATGTAAGAAGATATCATAAGCAAGAGTTTTAAAATTAAATAATCATAACAACTTCTTCAAATTTTTGTCATAATGTCATAAGAAAAAGATAAGAAAGAATTCTTTTTAAATAAATTTTGTATTAAATTCATTATGCATATTAATTAATTAATTAACGTAAGTTCGTCAACAATAATTAATAAGTGTAATTGTTTTGTTTTTTAATTTTATTAAATTTAAACGTAAGAGATATTCTTTCATATCTTGTAAAATCAACATGTTTTGACATCCAAAAGAAAATATTTGGTATTTTTAAAAATATTTTAAAGACAAAACCTACTTGAGAACGTTGTAAAATTCTTTTTATAAATTCTACTTGCACACATGCAAATGACATATATTCAACCCTTTCCATTATACAGATTGCCATTTATTAATATAGCATCTGAAAAGCTCTTTTTATCCGACTACTATCTTTCCAGAGTAATTAAAAGTGATTAGAAACTTCAACGCGAGACAAAAATGACCGATAGCTTTAGGTAATGAGGTCATCAATGCAAAATCTCGGTCTACCGTAAGGAATCGTGAACAAGTATCACGAGCATAAAAGGCCTCAATAAAAAATTCCATCAGTCCCAACGACTAAGACAGGTGGTGCTAGTGGTGGTGATGGTGGTGGTGGTGGCTGCCGTATGGGGGCAAGAGCTACCATCTGCCCTCATGCTGCTGGTCAAACTATTGGTCTTTATTTTGCCGATTCAATCAATCATGATTTCAGTTACTGTAATGATTCTGATCATGAACGGAAGTTTTGGCAGAAAAATCGTTGTTCCAAATTCTGACGGTTTGAAAAATTTCGACTGATAGATAAGACAAGTTTATACGACTGACATGGCACAAAGATAGTCGAATGCTATGACAAAACTTTCGCCGCACTGCGAATTATTGATTTTCCGGAGCGCGCTGGGAAATGGGCTCGGTATTCCCGCCAGGCGTGATGTAAATAAACAAGGAAACTGCTATTAAGTCTCTTTTACACTTTTCTTTACTTTTAGACTGATTTTAAGTGACACGTTCCTTTAGGAACGTCGCTTGTTTACTTCGTTACATTTTACGCGGCTATGAGTTTTTTGGACTGCTTCTTATTGTGAACCTAAAAGAGCGTTGATCCATAATGATTACACGTATGTACAAACCACTTAAAAATAGAAGAAACAATTTGGAATTTAAAAATATTCTTAATCAAATGAGGAGTTATATCTGATATCTTAAAATGTCAACAAAATTATGGCTAGCTTAACCGAAGCGAAACAATTTCGCTTGAAAAGTTAATTTTGTTAATTTTTGAGATTAATATTGAAGATATTTAGAAATATAGAAATATAGTAACATTTTCTTGCAAAAAATTACAAAATATCGGAATGTGATGAAGAACAGAGAGATAAGCAAATGTGATGATGGAAATAGCAAATGTGTAAAATATCGAAATAGAATCATTATGGTGGTTAAATGTATTTTATCGTAGAAAGAATGCATATTTTATTGCCTAGTATGAATCAAAGCAATAATTAACTTTCTCATGCATTTTGCACTACATCATATACGATTGATCAAGTTTGCCTATGATATTACATATATATCTGATTTGATTCGTTAATCAAGTATGTGATATATGACGATAGAAAAGATAGAAGACGTTCGCATAGAAAAGATATTAGAGCTCTCACCTTGACAAAAATCGTATGGAATTACTATATTGCAAATATATAGAGCATTGCAGAAGGAAACGATGAAACATTGATCAGTTTGGCAATGAACGCCCTACTCCTAAATGAGCGTTATTCCAATAATCGACAAGTTCAACCTATCATGAATCTATCATGATTGATGCATTAATAAAGAGGAGAAATGGGAGAAAATCTCTGAAGCTTTTTAGTTATTTTCACGTACCTTCGTTTGTCGGATGAGACGTCTCATCGAAAACCTCCCTGCACACTATTGTAGCAGCGCTGTCTTGAGAAATGCTCATGCTAACGCTGCACCCCTACACCCCGTAAACGTAATAATCGCATTACGCGGCTACGTTTTCCATACCCGTGCGATGAGCGAGAAAATGACGGCGCGTAGAGCCCGGCTCATTTTTCCATATTAGTGCGCGATACGTACGCGCCTTTTGCACTGCGCGAAGCTCGTTCGCCGACGGTCAATGTTGAATTCAGCTTGAACGTAGGCGGTGGTAGTAAAGAAAGAGGAGAGAGGATAGTAGAGAGAACCGCTGGTTGCGCCCCCCTGTTTGCCAGCTGCGGAATCAGCTGTCTGATAAGAAATATTATCAATGATAGCAATTTTATTCTTATCATCGAAAACCTCGCCAATAAGAACCTAAGTATCATAAGTATGATAAAACGCATGAAAATACCTTTTATGGAATTCTCGGTCGTTGAACATCGATTAAAATGTAAAATGGGTTTGAAGCATCTTTACAAAGATAATCAGTCATTAAGTTGAGTAAAAAAGTATTTTAAACATTGATTACTTTTATTAATGAGTTAATAATACAATTTATGTATTAAAAATTGTAAAAAGATAGAATAATATAAGTAAATGTGATAATAAAACTGAGTTTTTTAAAATTGTACATGACATTTAACAAGGATACACAATTTATGATATCTAATATTATATAACAGTATTTATAAGGAGAGATAATTGAATTATTATATANTTATATATATATATATATAAAAAATATATATATATATACATATATACATATACATATATTATACATATAAGCGTTTGGCAAATAAAAAATTAAATATATTTTAACAGAATATATCTTTGATGGTAACTATTACATTATTATATTTATATAGCTTAATTATAATATCTTCAATAATAATTTTTCTTATATGTTACGTGTAACATAAATAAAAATATATTGTTATGTTAGTATATTGTTATATTATTATATTATTGTTATTATATTTTTAATTAAAATTTTTAAAACATGTCGATCCATATCATTTCTATCGACTATAGATAACAAAGTTAATTGATAAAATCAAAAATATGTTAGCTATAATTTATATGTAAATATATATATATAATATATATATAATATATATATAATATGTATGTTTACATAGACAAATGTAATTCTTTAATCATAAAAGCAGATTTACATTTAAAATGTTGATAAAAATAATAAAGTGCACATTGAATGGAAAAAGACGTACTTTATTGCTTTCTATTTGGAGAGTTGCAATTATCTTCTTTAGAATATAAGATATATATTATAGACTCCTAATGGTATACCTATTAGATATAAATGAATATTTAATAAATTTACAATAAAATATTTATTAACAATATTAATAAAAGTGTAAGCTGTTTATTAATTATTATATTAATTAAAATATTTATTATTATATAATGATGTAATATTTTCTAGCTAATACATACTTTACGCAATCTGAACAGTTTTGTTCTTTAAATCTTGATTTTATAAAAAATTCAATACATTTAAAATAACATATTTTATCTTCTTATTGTAAGTTTTGTTTAATAAATATTGTTGATCAATAAAATTTATTATTTGCAATAACTTTATTAAGGTAACGTATTTGTCAGCAATTCTGAATAATTCTGAATATGCGAAGCCTTGAGCTAATGCCTACTTTACTATCGGTTGGTTAAAATGAAATGCATTGCAGTTCATAATCTTAATACATAGAGGAAGCAACTATACAGTTTTAGTATTTAATTAAAATAAAAAATATCGATAAAATATCTTACTTTTATGATTTTGATATAAGGATGTAAAACATTATTGACTGGTAAATCTAGTAAATTTCTGTAAAAAATGTGACAAAGAAAAAATAGTTGATATTGCGTTCTCAAGAAAAGAAATATGTTCTTAAAAAAAAGAAATATTAACATGAATTATTGATATTGAATTATTAATATCTATAAATATTTTGCAAATAATCAATTATGCAATTATTAATTTGTTGTATTAATTATAATTATAAATATAATAATGTTAATCGTGTATGTGTGTGTGTATTATATACATATATATTTATTATATATTGTTAGAATATATAATAATAATATTTATTATATTTTAAAATATAAAATATGTCTGCTGTATGTGATATTAATCGACTAAATTAATAGTACCTTGCTTGGATAAGTAGCGTTTTTAAGAGGTTTATTGACTAAATAAAATAAACATTTATTTTAAAGAAAAAATAATATCGTTGGAATAATATTTCATAATTTTGATATGAGAAAAGTTAAACCTAGAATATTTTATTAATTTGAATCTTAATTTTGTTTTAACCAATATTTGCATTATCTTGTGCATCTATATATTATAAATATTATCTTAATATTTTTTACTTTAATTCTTATCTTTATATCATTATGTACAATCTTTGAATAAGTCGTATCTCAATGTTTTTAAGAAAAATTTCTTCTCTCGTTGAATCACGTATTCTTCACAACTTTGTGATATGCGACCATTTTAAGAACAAACTTTTTTTAACGAAGCGGCCTTTCTCAAACGATCACAATAAAAATAATCAGATGAATATCATTCTCGGGGAATCCATGCGCTGTCTGTAACGTAACTGACATGCACTCATAGAAATGTTCATTAAAATAATAAAAATCTGACTTTTTTCACGTGGTACCAATCACGCAATGCCCGTGCCTTGGTAAAAATAATGATCAGATATCGGACAACTATCGATCAGAAGAACATTTAAATTTCACGCGCCACAGCAAACAATGAGACGCTATCGATCTGCGATATTAATGACCACGAAAAATGTTTTGTCGAAAACAAAATTAAATGATAATGATATCTCGTGTCGATGCAACGCATATTATTGGTGATCTAAATACAAGATATTTTTTCTTGGCTTGTTTTCTATCTTCAATTCTTTTCTGTTAAATACTTATCAGTCTTAGATATATGTATAAATATATTAAGAAAAATTTTTTTAAATTTATATATTTCAGTTCCCTCTCCTTCTCTTTCGTGTACGTAAATTGATTAAGTTTTAATCAATCTCCTGAAAACTGTAATATGTGTATGTGAAATTAAAAATTAAAATTAGAAAATTATTGGAAAAATAATTTTACCGATTTGGAAGTTGTGTATTTTGTGTGTGTGTGTGTGTGGAAATATATGGAAAATGTGATTTTATAATTATTGATATTGATTTCCTCTGGAAGATTTCCTATGGAAGATGCTGACATTATAATTGTCAAATTATATTTAACTAGAAACTGAATATATTTGAAAGATATTAAAAGATAAAAGAATAATTTTTTTATCTTTATTAAAAGCACAAAAGATAGAATAGTGAGATTTTTTTACTTGCGTGACAAAGTTCGTTAGTAGCCATCATGAGAAACCGTTGCAGTTAAAAATCAGACACGCTACCAGTAATAAATCCTATTGGTTGTTAAGTCTTTGAATTCACATCAGGGGATCCCCTAATTCGACCTAACAATCCAACCGTTACCTTGTTAAATAAATGTCATACCGCGAGGGGTGCCCAAGGGTTTGGATACCGGACCTATAGTAGACCAACCCCTCGAAAATAGGACAACGCCTGTTCATTGTTCAAAATGGTGGACATTGACAATACAAATTGTATTTGAGAGAGAAACTGTATAACAAAGAAAAAATATAAAAGAAGTAATGTATGTTTAAAAGTAAGATAGAAAGAAAAACGAAAAAAATATACTGATGAATTTGAAGCTTTAACTACATTCATGCAACTGCTAAGTATTTTAAGACAATTATATTGAGAATGACCTAAGGTTAAAAAATAATAAAAATAAAAAATACATATCTATAATTGTGCGATATATCATTAAATAATTGATTCAAAACAATAATTTTTAATACACTTGTTTTTTTAAAGAGATATATTATCTGTATATACATACAATTATATTATATAATTGTATATACATACAATTTTTTTTTTAATATTATTAATTGTTTTTATTAAATTTATCTTTTTAACATTATAACTCTTATCAATTATATAAATTACTAAACAAATTTTTCTATAAATTATTTATTAGCTTATATATTGTAGCACAATAGTAATAATTACATTATAGTTATAATACATTATTATTTTCAACATACGTTTCTTTTATTGATTTTCCATCGTATACTACATCTAACGTTATCTAGGGTCTAGAAAAAGTTCCAACTTTCGCATGAGACCGGAAGAGGCACAAAGATAATCGTAGATTTATCGTTGCATCACACCTTTAATACCTATCGAGAATAATCTAAAAGCTGCTGACAGCATTCTTCGTAGCTTGAAATAATGATGCAATGTTTTGTTAGTCACTGAAGATGTTTATCTGAAAAGATCACGCATGGCAGCAGCTGTCAGCAGATGTCCGTTTCTCACGCAAATAACAATCAAGACTTGAACTCGTAGTCCGCTTTTTAGGGATTTGTTAGCAGAATAATAATCGTGTTTATATATTTAACTAATCATTACTTCGTATTTAATGAAGTTTCATCTATCTAAAATATAAATATCAAATCATCGAATGTAATTGCAATTCTTACATTCTTGATGTAAATATTATATAAAACTATTTTAAATTTCTCGATTTTTTAAATTTTGTCTAAATATTGTTCTATGAATATCCCAATAGATTTAAATCAAACACAATAATTCAGATTGAAAATCATTGAAGTATTGTAATAAATGTAAAATGTATAATGTAACATACAATAATAAATTTTATAAATTTATATTAAATAATAAAATTAAAGTAATACTATTCATATTTTTCACTTTATTTTCTTTTTATTCTATATATTCTCTCTCTCTCTCTCT
>JANQDE010000009.1:3690984-3720572 GCA_037157785.1 Cephalotes varians
TGTGTCTGTCTGTCTTTAATATTCTATTAAAAAATTTTTATAAGACATATACATTTTCTAAAATTGTATAATAATATAAACTAATAACTATGCAAATATTAATATTGAGAATATCATATTTTTTGAAATTTCATAAAGCAATGATACTTGATAGATACTTAATAATTGATTATAGTACTCTGTCATGTATTATAACGGTCAATATCAGAAATTGAAAAGTTAAAAATAAGCTATATCGAACGTTAAACCAAAGTTAATACGCAAATGTGCAATTATCTTCATCCTTAAAAAGATTATCTTAAAGAATGCAGAGTGATGATTCTCTTTGTTCGTTAGAAACTATTGTATTATGAGAGAATTATTGAGACAAAATTAATAGTATACAATTATTCGAGCAGTAATTCGCACAACTATTATTCTTAATAATTATTTAATTATTATTTAATATTAAAAGTATTTAATGAAATGTAATGAAACTTTGTTTTGAGAGAGAGAGAGAGAGAATTGTCTTTTAAATGTTTCAGTTTTTAGATGGCTAATATTAACATTAACGTACATTTTTATACAAAAAAATTTACCAAAAATTAAAAAATATAAAAAATTATGGCAGATAAAGAACTTTATATCTTATTAAAGTTCTTCATATTTTCAATTTGCGTTCAACTTATAGATAAACTTTAATCTGTTTTATCTTCTTTTTTAAATCAAATTTCGCTAATGATTTACAATTCATAGATTATCGTTAATTCTTCAATGTTCTTTTTTTTTTCTCTAATATTACATCTCTAACAGAGAGTTACTCTAATGCTACCTGGGATCTACACGTACGGAAGATTGCGCGTTAAAAGAGAGATGCTGAAAAGAAGTGGAGGTATTCGTCATTGCGAACGGGCAGGAATTTTACACTGCAACAATTCGTGAGAAGCGAGAAAATAATTGCAAGCTTCGTTGAAGCGAGATGGAACGAAGGGTAGTGCTTTTGCGAAGCTTTGAGCATTTTTCTTCGCCAGTTGTGAGAAGAGGAAGTACGTGCTCTGCGATAGAGAAAGAGAGAGAGAGAAAGAGACAGAAAACCAATTAAAAATATTACGCATTACCCTGCCCGTTGCGAAAATGTAGCTACCGTTTAGAAGCTTGAGAGGCAAGTTTCAGTCACTGCAAAGTTACTTGTATGTATGTATGCGCACGCGCGCGTACACACGTGTTTTATATATATATATTTAATATATATATATATATATATATATATATATATATATATATAAATAGAGATCTTATATAAGAATTACTATTGTTTATGGCATATAAAAAAATACTATTTGAAGAAATGGCGATGTATCGTCTGTTCCTAAAATTAGGATCTCGAAAATGAATATCGTGGTTGTTGAGCATGAATCGGATCGATGACTAGCGTCGATATTGAAGTTGACATGTTTTGAAACATATCCCTTTCATCGGTACCAGTTTCTGAATTTCTATTATGAGCACATACGTATTTTGGCCGATTTCTTCCCACGTGCTTGCGTAGAAGGGATACGTGTCATATTACACGGCATTTTGTGCACAACTCACGAGTACCGGAAGAAATTTTGACCGCGAGAAATCCGAGACTCTAAAGGATCTCTACTCTTGATTCATAGTCCGTATCAAGATCATGTCAATCGACGATCAATGTGGAAGGATTACACACGAATAAAGCTTCAATGAAAGTATTAGTCAGAGATTTTATTTTGAAAAGAATTGTTATTTTTTAAATAAAAATGTGCAAAAACCCAAAATTAGAGCGAAAATTATTAATATAAATCTGAAATGCAATTTTATTTATAATGGCTAAATTATTATAATATCAGAAAACTTGATTGTTTACAATGTATTGTACGTAAAATAAGAATACGTCAATTTCAGGAGTTAGAAATATATTCGAAGTACAAAAAATGTTATAAATATTGTGAATAATATTAAATCGTATAATACTTAATTACAATGCTTTCAATTTGATTTAAGAGTTATACTATCGTCTTAATAGCAATCATTGACAAAAATGCATATATTACTAACTAAAAAATATGTAAATATTTATTTCTTTCTTACACACACACACACACACACACACATACACACACACATCGGCTTTATATTGTCAAGCATTTCGAGCTAGAGAATAATCCAAATAATCTCATTCTCATAAGTAAATCTTGATAAATCTACGCAGTGTAGATGTAGACAGATCATTCAATAAAACAATTGACGACGTGTTGAATGTTCTGATATAATACAGGATCGTTGTGTGACCTGCCATGTATCTCAAGACGCTCATTTAGACGTCTACAACGCTGACATTACATATCCGGCTCCAGGTATCCTTTGAATAAGTTAATTAAAACAGGTACAGCTTTCAGATCAGTCCAAAACAAAAGCATTCACTACCAAACTTAATCAAAATAAGAACTATTCAAATGATATCCACACTTTGCTCGAGGTGAGTCTTATTGTTAAAAAAACCGATGACATTTGTCAAGTGTTTACAAGAAAGTAGACACCATTAAACCATGATTAAACTGATTATTTAGTATCTTATTTTAAAACATTGTTAATATGTAAGCTATATATTATACTTAGTATTCTTTTACATCATTGTGTTTGTCGAAGAATTAATTTATCATAATAAGGAAAAACTTAAAAAAATATTTATGTCTTAAAAAAATTTTTTTGTTTCTTGTATTATTTTATCTTTAAGTTTATTAATGTTTTAATTGCATTTTATTTTACAAGCTGATACTGATAAAAATTTCAAATATTACGATGATCGGACTTGAAAATGGATAGTACTTGTGATGTTGCTACTGGAAATAGAATTGAACAAAAGAAATAACAAATTTTGAACAAAAGAAATAACAAATTTCTTGAAACGTTTAGATAAAGCATGCAATTGAGAAAAATATTGCAAATTAGTGTGAGAGTGAAACTTAATATAATTGAGTTTTTATCTCATCGTAGCAATCTATCTGGAACAGAAAATCTTTGAAAATATTAATATAAATAATCTGTTAATTATTAGTATTAAGTTGTATTTTATTTGTAATGTTACTGACTTTATTTGAGCAGTTCTTGTAGTACGTAGTAGTTTATTTCACTTCAGCATATATTGCCAAGAAGAAGACTTAGTTTACAATCTTTCCTATCATCCATCCATACTTACTATAATCTTGTGGCCGCTATTCTATACCTATACTTACATCCTAAACCTTTATATTTAAAATAGACTTATTCATCTTTACATTACATTTATCTTTACACATTTCTTACTATCCAATCAGAAAACCTTAACCGCTCACAGACACTCTTTTTCAATCTTATCCTTGCCTCCCTTTTTACAAACCTGTTCAAAATCTCTCCTCCTTTTTCTTTTTCCTACTCTCGCCTATCATCCTACATTCCTTTCGATATCTCTATACCTCTCCTATTGTTATTTCCATTACTAATTCTTCTTTTTCTTTTCTTGTTATAAACTTCTATTTTCTTCTCAATATCTTAATTCCTCTTTTTCTCTTTTTGCTGCTTCCTTTGCTATACCTTTTAGTTCTACACTTCCCTTCCTTTTCTGCTCCATATAGCTTTCCATTCCTTTATCCTCTGCAATTTCTTTATCTCTTCCTCTTCTTCCTATCTTTTATTCTACTAGACATATCATGCATGATCCGTCCTTGAGCAGTTCTTATGTGTTTGTTACTCTTTAAATGTTATGTATACGATTTACATTTGTATTTGTATTTGTATTTGTGTTTGTATTTGTATTTGTAAAACATAAAGATTAAAAAAGTGATCTTGCAAAGTTCTAAAACATTTATATTTGTAAAGTTTCAATAAATTGTTGCATAAATGTTATTATATATATGTTTTTAAATTTATAAACATCCGTATAATCTCTCATGCAATATTGCAATCCAATATATTTGCTAAAAAATAATTTTGAAATTTACCATACAAATATAAAATTGATAAAGTTAACAAAGCAACGATCATTCCAATAATTATAAATTTTTGCTGAAATGTAGAATAATACTCAATATTATCTCTTGCAAAGCGTTCGCATGCGTGCATATATCATGTTTGAAAGTAAAAAATAATCGAGACGTCTAAGACACATTCCCTTTCGTATCACATAAAAAAGCTAATAGAAATAAAAAACGGTATATCAAAGCGACATGCAACGTTTCATCATGCAAACAAAATAATAACCGATATCTTAATTTTCATTAAAGAGAGATGGCTGCTGCTTCTCGACAGTGCGAGACAATGATTTATTACAAATGATTAATTGAGCGCGTTACAATGATTTCATTAATTAATTCATTAATTCCTTTTGCAAGTGAATGCAATGCAGACATGTAGCATATTATACAAACATATTTATTTTTAAGTGATAAGAACTATAATATTATTAATGAAAATATAATATAAGATCAATGTATTCAGATTTTGTGCAAAGCTTGTATAATAAAAATTGATTTGGCAATTTACTTTGAATGGACGAATAAATTACAATTAAATTGTAATTTATTTTTTTTAAGATTATAAGAAGTATAAGAACAATTCTTTAATATTTTTGAAAATTGTAACATGTGTTCAATTGTAACATTGAACACATGTTCAATAATTAATTAATCAATAATTTTCTGTATACATACACAGTTATATTTTAAAATAATTGAATACGATAAAAGTGGAATTTAAATAGCTAATAAAAATATATATTAACAGACAAGTGATGTATTCATATAAGAACAAATTTATTTATAATATTAGCATGTATTCGTAGTTATAACTATACACGAGAAAAACTAAAAGCAGAACTCATCTGATCCAATTTAATTAGAAAGCAACTAATTCTCAAATTATTTTTTGACATCCAATTTCTTACCATTTAAAATGTAAAATTACTATTATTGAGACTTCTTTCTAGAAAGATCATTTTTGTCATCTATGATTGCGTCGCTATCGACAAATCGTGAAAATAAACGCATGCAAGATGTAACGTGCAATCGAAATGCCCTGGTATTTCGCGTAACTTAGTGTCTGTATATCTATGTATTTCTCCCGTGCCACTGCATACATTATCTCCACCTCCGCCCATCACTTCGCCATCCAGCTTCCTCCTTGCTCTCATCGCCATAGTTGTACTCGTCGCCTTCGTCATTGTCGATCCCCGTACCAACCCGCGCGTTTCTGGGCGCCCATGCGAAGACGAGCACAGAAAAATGCGCGTTATAAAGGGAAAAATTTTTCTTTGCCCTGTGATTGGCGGTTGCCGTGGCAACACCCAGGCCACCTCGGCTTCTAATTATTTCCAGACACTGAGAATCGAACGAGCTCTCCCACAAACTGCTGGAATAGCTCGACACATACATTTTTCCGTATCTCCCGGCCTTTCTATCGTCACCATCCAGCAACCATCTTCGTTTCTTCAGGGCCACCCTTTTACGCCATCCTCGTCTTCAGTGTGATTGTTGATGACCGAGACCCGAAGATAGATTCTACGTGAACATTCATATGCGATATATGCGAGAAAGAAAGAAGAAAAAGGAGCAAAGGAGAAAGAGGATAAAAGAAGAGAAGAGAGAGAAAAGAGAATGAACATAGAAAGATCCATCAAAAATCACTATGATCTGAGGAAATTGTAATTCGGACACTACTAATGACACCACTACGTGGTGACTTTAACTAGTTGATTACAATTCGAATTGATTTTTAAACGCTAATAAAATATAATACAAATAATATAAATATGATTATTTGTCTTTCATACTTGGTTCAAGAGACACGGTAGTGTTTCATTCCAAGTAGGTATACGTGAGACTGCCTCGCGTATCTATACGTGTTAAAGTCAATCGTAATGTAACGAAAATTAATTGCGAGTGAATAAGTGAATTTTACATTTATTTGATATAACATATCGCTTAAATAATTTACATTAAATTAGCTTTCACATTTTATTATGAAAATAACGTGAGCAACCATTAAGAATTGCATAATATTTTTATTTTAACAATTACAACACATAATTAATTATTTATATAATCATATTAATGAAATATAAAATAATTTCAACATATATATATATAATATATATATAATATACCGTAGTATACGTAGTGTATACACATAAGTGTATAATGTCATCTATAAAAATAGTTATTTATATAGTATATAATACATCAGATCTATAAATTGTAAAGAGATCAATTATTATACTATTTTTAATTGAGATTTTAGTAAATATCATTCACTTTTTTTATATTTTCCTTACATATGTAACATTTATTTATTTTTTTAAAATAATTCTTTCTTCTTACTTGCATTGAATTTCAAAAAATATAAAGAATTATTATATGAAAAAAGGAGATATAAAAAAAAGAGAATATGTATATGTGCGCGCGCGCGCGCGCGCGCGCGCGCGCGCGTGTGTGTGTGTGTGTGTGTGTGTGTGTGTGTGTGTGTGTGTGTGTAAATCATTTTTATTATTAATTAAATTTACAAAACCTATTCTGGCAACACTAATATTGTCAATAAAGAGATAACAAATAAACAAGTTATTCACCAAATACTACAGAAATAATTAATGATGGATAGAAAACAAAACTTGAAAATTGTCCAAATGACTCTTAAAGGATATTCAAGAGAGTAAAAGCTTGGAAATCAAGTTTGTCACTTGGGTGAGTGTGTTCTTCATCACGATAATGCTTTGTATAAATATTGAATGCGTTGCGATTTGCAACGAGTATGTTCGCCGTTAAAAATAATAATCCATATTTTGTGTCCGCGACGCGGCAGTAATTACCATCGCCCATGCACGATACGAAAGAAACCCGTAACTCATAAAGCTCGCAAACGACGGCACTTCGCCGCTCGGAACTCAGCAGCGAATCCAATGGACGCAAACATACTTTCCGACTCGCGTTCGCAATTTGCTTTGCACTTCCAATCTGCTTCTCAGGTAGCAACGAGGTAAACACTTCCAGGAAGCAGAGGAACGAGGTGCAACAACGAGTTCGTTGTTTTCCTCACTGGCAACTTCTGATGTACTCGTTTCAAGGAACCGTGGGTCGAGAGTAGAAAAGAGAAATACATGCGAAAAAAGCAAGTTATACGGAAATGAGAAATATTTTAACATTATGGCTATTATTAGTGGATAATAGAATGTGATAACCATTTTTTGAATCTAACAAACAAGAGTAGTTATTGTTAGTCATGCGGTATATTCGAATAACTTGCGATGCTCCTATTTTGCAAGCATGAAACAAGGTATTCAGGCGATTCTTTTTCTTTCTGTATTGTGCGAAAACGTGAATACATTGTTCCTGAAGAATGCGCGTTCGTTCGAGCAACTACATTACACGAGCCCCTCAAAATGTGGAAAGACTTGGAGTCTTATCTCGGAAATGCGTACAATAGGAACGAATTATTTTAATCAATGAAAACACACACACACATATATGATTTATGATTAATATGATTTTTTATTAATGATAGTAATTGTAATTATAACTAATAGTTCTTTCTTTCCTCGTTTCTTTTCATTTTTGAAACAATGTTGCAAATAGATATCGTCATGCAGGATATATTTCGACGATATATTTTTACAATGTGTCTTCTAAAGTAAAATGTACAAATGCTCAGCTGTCATTATGAAACATCTGATCGATAAAATATCATTGACAACGACTAGCTCATCGATTGATGCTTGAGGGGTCGCCTGAAGAAACATGTTACTGTCAATGTTGCGCCGAATAAGAGAATTTAAGACGTCAAAATATTTCACAAATACGATGGGTCAAATATCTTGGATGAGACTGAATAGTGAACCGATGAAAAAGGAGCAAACATGAAAAGAAGACAATTTTTCTAGAGACGCTTGATTCTAAAGGCTAGATGTAACCCGGCTACATCTCATATTTCAAAACTTAATTCTTTTACAAATTAGCTTCTACATTGGGGAAGCTTTAGACGAGCTGCATTTTCATCGGATTATTTGTAAAACGCGCGCGCACTTTTGTATTGCTGATTTAAACTGACAAAAAAGAGAAGTGCCCGAGTCAGGTAAAAAGGTATGCTTGTCATATAATCAACAATAATAAAGTAAAAATTCGCATAAAGAAAAATTCTGTTAGTTGTCAAACATTTTACTTGCGGAGTAAATTTGTTTCTTTTAAAAAATTTGTCACAATATGCTTTTTTTTAAATATTTAATTAGGTGGTTTTACAAGCATTAGATATGTGACAATAACGTTAAAAATAACAATTACATTTGATGGATTTGTTGATGGATTCGGAACAAAAAACTTGTATGTTCTTTAATAATTTCTTTAATGATGATTATCTTGAATCTTTCCATTTTTTAGTATCTATTTGAAAGACATTTTGTTTGGTTTACCTTTTATGATTGAAATAAATTTTAAAATTTATAAAATTAGGAAAGAAAGAAAAGAAACTTATGACAAATGTATGCAATCAAAAGTTTTAAAACAATGTATTTTCTGTTTATTTCCCGAAATAGTATTTATATATATAAATTCATATTAAAATGTATTATATAAAAATATTTTTGCGCATAGAGAAAACTACATTACTGCACTCGAGATAATAATTTTATTATTTCTGCTAAAAATATAGTTCTAGTTTATAGAAATTAAAGTATAATAGTAAAAAGAAAAGCATCAGAATCTGTCCATGAGAAAGTTTTTTGAATTCCACAATAATATGATAAATTATGAATCGTAGAGAGCAGAAATGTAATTTCGCACAAATTGCATTTCAGAATATCGAAACTGATCACAAATTCCGACAATATAAATCCACAATGAAATCACGTCTCTTCACTGCAGCACGACATGTCTCGATAAGAAAATTGGGAAATTGAATTTATTGTGCTATGTCACAAGAAAAAATATCAGAACCACTTTAAGAAGCTTATCAGAAACTTTTCTTATGAAAAATTTCAATTTTTTACATCCGCTAATTTTAGGAAAGACATTTATTACATATTATATATAATTATATATTATATATTATATATAATTGTTTTAAATACATTTTATTAGGAAATTGCGCATTTATTAAACTATAATGCATAATAATCAATAAATTTTACACAAACAATTAAAAATTACAATTAACAAAAATGTTGTAGTTATGTTGCTTCATGTTAACTAATTTAGAAATTATACATGACTTATAAATTTCTACAGAAATTATAAATTTCTATGTTGAAAGCAAAGCAAACAAATATATTTAAGAATAGTACGTTGTAGCGCCATGTAACATATAATCCGAAATATCCAAAGCAGTAAAATATATATAATAATTTGATAAAAAAATTATGCAAAAAAATTTTTGACTTCACATATCATTTTTATCATTTTTTTATATTATAGGATGTGTGTGTGTGTGTGTGTGTGTGTGTGTGTGTGTNGTGTGTGTGTGTGTGTGTGTGTGTGTGTGTGTGTGTGTGTGTGTGTGTGTGTGTGTGTGTGTGTGTGTGTGATAATGATGCTTAAGTTTAGGTGTTTAAGTAACTTAAACAAAAGTTTTTTATCTATTTTATATTTAATTAGATATTATTATATTATAATTATATTATATTATAATTTGATATTATTATAAAAAAACTAACATGTCGAATGATAATTAATAAAATTAATTTAAAAAATATAATACATTAAAATTTATTTATTTTATTGCAATTATAAATTCATAAATTATTATCTCTATATTAACAATATACAATAACAATTAAAAAAGTGACATTAAGAAAAACAAAGTAAAAAGAATAATTTGATGCAAGAAGAATAATTTAACAAGGTATTAATGCATACTTTTGCAACAATTTATAGATTCATTCTTCTTTGACACGGGGACAAACATCGTTAAAATGTCATGTCATATTTGTGTACTGATTATTACTTGCAAATAGAGAGAAAAAACAAAAATAAACGATGCAATCACATGCCGACGGCTGACACGTTCCGTCGGCATAATGAAGGTTTCAAAGTTCATTCTTTGAACTATATTATTATATTAATTTCTTTTATACAAAATAGGATATATATGTACTTTGTTTAATTATCACAATACTGTAATATATATTAAGAAATACACAAAGCTGATATTAAAATCTTTTCACATACTATTTGCAAGAATCTAGTAAAATTTTGATTTTATTTTTATATATAATTAAATAGTATATGAATATTAATGTTTATGTTCTATAAATATTTTATGAATATTTAAAATAAATTATAACTGTTAAAGAGTATTGTAAAATATTCTTTCAAATATTATTTTCCTAAAAAAAAATAATAATAAAATATATTTAAAAAAAACTGTTTTAAATAAAAATATAGATAATAAATTACATTAATTGATTACGCTCTGTTAACTGAGGCATTGCTCTTATTAGCCCTTCTAAGATTAATTGATTATTATTAATATTTCAAGAGCTCATCACACATTAATAAATAGCTTACACTTATTTATATTGTTATCACTAAGTTTGTCATGTGTTAAGCATATCGCAAATTTTCCAATATTTCTCAACAAAATCACATTTTTCTCCAATACAGAGAAGTTTCGGATTTTCATATTTATGACATATTCCATTATGCTTTCCAGAGTGGAGGCACCCGCATTGAAATCCCAATGGACAAAAGTTGCGTGTCGTTGACGACATGTCCAAACATTGTCGAGAGCAGATGTCTTGTTCGCCTTTTTACTGTCGCTTCATTCAGCAACGCGCTTGCGTTGTGCCAAAAGTTTTTGAAATACGCCAAAATGCATTTCAATGTCTGTAGAAACTAACCGGTTGCTTTTCTCATTAATAATCGAATCGCTTGTTCCTTTCTTTCAAAAAATTTTCAGATTTCTTCTTTAATTCGTATCATTCGTATTATTTTTTGTATTTGTATATCTAATACATTATTATATTTAATTTCTTTGTCACCCTCAAATTTAAATGTCAGGATGAAACGTGAAGCATCGAAGAAAGAAATTTTCTATAAGGAAACATAACCGCGCAAGCACAATAAATCGAAAATAAAAACAAAGAGGAAAGAAACATAAAACGAACATAAAATGAAACATATCGATAACAGTATCCTTGTATCGGACATCAAACGATAGTGCTCGTGATTTATCCAGGTACAAAGAAGAGATAAAGGAAAATGAAAAAAAATAAGGAAGGAGTATATTAATGTTATATAAATTGCGTAATCTGATGCCACGAACAACTAGCAAAAAACTAAACACAAAAAAGGCAGAACCTTTCGAAGGGCACGATCATAAACTATTTCGAAAAGCATGCTCCTTGTACGAACCCTACCCTTCTCTTCTTCCTTTCTTGATCCGTTGTCTTCTTACCATTCTATCTCTCTTGTATAAATTCGCTTTTCTTTGGTTTCATCTTCGTTTATTCTTTCTTTTCTCCTTCTCTCTTTTCCCACACATTTTGTTTCGCTCACTCACGTATTCTTCCTTCGTCTCACGACTTATCTTCGTTAATCGCAGGCGCACTTTGCGCGAATTGGTATTACAGCGGTACCTTTCTCGAGGATGATCTTTTCATGCATGCATTTACGCGCGTTGCACATTTCTGCGCGTTGGTGTGCATCCGCGCGCACTCCGACGCGGACGTGGATGCTAATGCGTGCACGAGAGGCGGAGATGGTAATCACGTAAATTTTGACGAAGACAGAACATATTGGTAGCGGAAGAGAAGGGAAGTAAGGATGAAAAAATAAAACGATCAAGGAGAGAGAGAGAGAGAGAGAGAGAGAGAGAGAGAGGAGAGAGAAATAAAAAGAGAAAAGAGAAATGAGAAGAACGGAAAGAAGGAAAGAGACAGAGAGAAAGAGGCAGGTTGCGTCCTGAGACTGCACGCTGAGAAATCATTAAAAAAGTCCGAAAACAAAGGAGAAGGGGCGTGCCTGCTGCCAAGATGGCCGTGCCACTGGAGAAGGTAGGAGCTTTTAATTAATGCAAAAAAAGTGCGGAGTGGGGCGGTGGTAGAGCATCGGCAAGGGTGACGAGAATCTGCGAGAAGCATCTCCTGATTATGATTTTTGCGAATTCTCCACCTGTTTTCAGTGCAGTTATCTCGGATGTAATATCTAATGTTTTTATATAATATTTTTGATATTGAAATCGAGTAGAATTTTGGAAAAATATTATAATTACAAATGACGAAAAATCAAAGATCACGCAATCTTAATTGTCCATGGGCAATTTTGCGTAAACTATGTAATAATAGGATAGATGTGTATTTTGTATGTGCCTGGAGGGTTCATCAAAAGTGGATAGTATCATATATACCATATATACTATATATATCAAAATTATCATATATAATGTAAATATAAAAATGAATACTGTAATAATTTTGATTAGAGATTATAACAGAGAATCATGCAAAATACTTAAAAAAATAAAAATAGTATTTAAAAAGAAATACAATAAACTAAATTTTATTAAACGTTTTTTATTTATCTTAAAAGAAATAGATAGTATTATACATTTTAAGAATTAAAAAAAGAATTAAACTTGTACTTAAAATTAAATTTTGTCTGATTACTCAGTAAATTTACATATATGTTGTAGAGTAAATTTAATACCTTTAACAATAAGAGAAATTTGAGACAAATAAAAAATACAACGTTTTATTATATCAAATATTAAAATTAGATAGCGTTCCCTAATTTAATATTTTGAATTTGATTTTTCGCGATAAGAAGCGAAAGAAGCTCATCGTACAGAGAGTCTCTAGTGCTTACAAGAATCAACATGGAAGATAGAATGTGAATTACTATGGCGGCTTTTGGTTCGCTGTACGTCTCTTCTTGCGAAGGCGAAGTCACCCTACGTGCCGTTGGAAAACGTGATTATCGGATTTAAATGTCAAATGGGGCAAGGCCCGCTATTACTCAAGGATTCGAAACTATGTACGAGGCTGAGCGGGTGTGCGTAAATCGCTTCTAAATAACGAGCTAACGAGCCGACTTACGAGGGAATTCTTCGTCCGCGGTGAACGGCGACTTCGGCAATGCCGAGGGTGTCGCGACGTGAACCATTTGCATGAAGCCGTCGCAAGCGATTTCTGACGTTTGTTTTAAAACCGTTTGTTTTGAAATTTTCGGTTTTATCAATAAACATTTTTCAAATGTGGGGAATGAGATTTTATTATCCTTTTGTTTTAATTATTTTGGAACTATTTAAAAACTCCACCAAATCACAAAATTCCTTTTTCTTACGTGTATTATACAATATAATTCAATAAATTCTGTATATAGCAAAAGTAAATACCACACTAAGTATTATATGAAATATTTTCTGTATATGTTTTATGTGTGTGTGTGTGTGTGTGTGTGTGTGTGTGTGTGTGTGCGCGCGCGCGCGTGTGCGTGCGTGCGTGCGTGCGTGCGTGCGTGCGTGCGCGCGCGTGCGTGTGTGTGTATCTCTGTATCAATGACAGGGGGTACCGGGGCAAATTGTCATACGGGGTTAATTGTTAAAAAGCTTATAACTCAATTGATATATTCAAAAAAATTCTCTTTTTTATATTGTAGATTGCTGACATAATCTTGAGAAAAAATGTTTCATATAATTATATAAAATTATATAAAATTAAAAATTAATAAATTCAAAAACTGGCTCAAACGATTCAAAATCAACCGAAACAGCACGAGAGAGGAGGCTACGAGCTTAGCTGGACGCTAATTATTTATATAAAATTATATATAATTATTGACATATTTTATATACAATTATTGTAAAAAAAATTTGTAAATATAATCTCTTACTAAAAAAAAAAAAAAAACGATCATAAGAGGTAGATTGTCCGAAATGAGCTTTTTTCGACCAATTCTTCGATAAAGCCGCGTTTTCCATCTGGCCATACTGACTAAAACGGTCGTTCAGAAGTTATGTGAGATTAAATTGTAACTATGGTACGAAAATAAGAAAGAAAAATAGTTAGAGATAAAATTTTGCCAGATATTATTTTGAAAGCCATTAGAATAGTGAAAATACATAATTTACATATCCGACAAACCGCATTAAAATTAATATGAATTACCGTGCATTAAGTGGTTATTGCAAAAAGTTCTGAATATGTAACTACCAGCCTCGGAACGTGTGATAATCAAGTATGGAGTTAATTGTCATATTTTCAGTCACAGTTTTATTTAAAATTAAATAATTTATTTGTACGATGATATATTTAAAAATAATATTTTTTTAAATAAGGTGTACGTATATAATGTTTCAAAATCTTACATACATTTTTTTCTAAAAATTGCTAAACAATAACTGTGACAACTCACCCCGGTCTTCCCCGGTTAAGAGTTGTTATTAGGTTGGTGTTCTTGCCGATAATTTTTATAAATTGGCGTTTCTGCATTAACATTTATGCATGACAATCCGTAAATGTTAATGCATCAACATAACCTTACATTTACAAAATGGAACCAGACAGAAAACATATTCGTCACTACATTTTATTTTGTTTTCATCAAAAGTATTGTTGATGCACACAGAATTATTTGTGAAACGTTAAAAATGTTATAACCATTAGAACAATGTGCGAATTGATTTAAACGATTTAAAAAATGGTGATTTCGATATCAGTGACAAAGAACGCTCTGCAGCTGTGAAAGAGGACGAATTGTGAAAAGATGGAAAAAAGTCGTAGAAAACGAAGGAAAATACTTTGGTTAATTATTATATTATATCGTTAGTTATTGTATAATAAAAAAACGTAAAAAATCGGCAAGAACCGACTTTTGCACCGACCTAATAATAATAACAAAACACAATTAAAAAATATATAAATATATAGATTTTAAAATACTTTAGCTAAATTTTTAGATACTTCAGCAAAATTATTTTTTTCATATAGAATTGCGTCATATTTCATTGTCTTATTGTTAGTTGTATTATGAAAAGATGAAAAGACAGTTCGGTTTAATATATTTTATAGAAAAATATATCAAAATTACACAATGCATAGAAATTTAATTGCAAACAAATTACTTATTTAATTTAATAAAATAAAATATTGCAAATTAAAAATTACCTATTCAAATAATTATGCACAATACATTTACTTTGATATTATTTTAACAAGTATCATAAAAAAATTCCTTTAGACGGAAAGGTTACTTTATGAACAGCTTAAAAAGTAATTTCATGTTAGATATATTAAAAGGTAATGTAAAATTATTTAATGGAAAAAGGATATTTATAATATTTAGTTTTAATGTTTACAAAAATTTGTTGCTTTTCGTCTTAGAAGCTGAACGCTTTTACTTATTTCTTAAATTAACAAAATTACTATTAAAGAAAAATAAAATTACATAACCACTACTCATTAATGTACTAACACACACACACACACACACACACACACACACACACACACACACGCGCGCGCGTATGCACAAAACATTTCTTAAGATTATTACTTATGAGATATTTGCAATGCAGTACTACGCAAATCATGTCTCCTGTAGGCGTTCCACTGTCCTCCATCTTTCTTTTTTTTTCCGGAGGCGAACGTTCACCGAATTGCTGGTTCTCGTCTTTGACATACGAAAAAGGGGAGGGATTGCTTCACATACCCGTGTTCAATTATACGTATGCTAAGGGGAATGTAAAGGGGGGTGGTTAAGTTAGGGTTGTGCCTAGACTGAAAGAGTCGCGACCGAAGGGTTGCCAGACCGGAGCCATTAGTAAAAAAATGTTTTCCGAAGGGTCCTTTCTAGTATGGATAACGTAACCTTTTAACCTTTAAACCTTTTAAAAATACAAAACGACAAGGATTATAAAGTTATAAATGACTTACGGATCCAAATTGAAACTTTAAAAACAAAATGCCGAATTAATTTGCGATTTAAGTAAAGCAAAACAGAAACTGGTTTATTGTTAAAATAACAGAAAAAAATGGCTAACATAAATGGTATAAGTTAAATTTTGAATAATTGGATTGGATTTACTAATCACTTTATTGTTTATGAAAAAGATTATGACGAGGTTTTAGTTTATAAATAAAATTTTTTTTAATTTTTATAAATTTTAATTATTTTTGTTTTAAAACTTTTGGAATTTTCTTGAAATTTTCGATGGTACCATAAATTGATGAAACATTAAATATCTTACTTTTCGATAATTTCATCTTAATGCTCTTATATTAGAATGATGATAAGAATCGATTTAAGAAATTATTTAAGGAAAAATATACGGTTTTATTTAAAAAAGACAATGTTATTTTTTCTGCCATCTTACAGAACAAAATTTAAAACTAAACTAAAATTTTTTAAGAATTTTGTTGCTACCTCTAATAGCTTCCAAACAAATAATTTATATCTTTTTACGTGAACTTAAAAAAATAACAATGTTGTATAATAAAATTTGATACAAAAATTATTATATTTGCATGATTATAATAATTAATTGTAAATTTTTCATAATCGTCGCAAAACATTCTATTTAAATCTATCATATTGAATCATAACTTCAGATTTATTAAGAATGCTGCACAAAGATGGCGACTAATCGTGCATTACCTATTTCTGTGATAAGAATCATATAAGCCACAAATTTGATAAAAAGAAGAAAAGAATAAAACTATCGTGAATAAAAATTTTAATCATGATTTTCAGGTAAGCATTATCCGGCCAACATGCGTTGTGAAAATAATAATGGCGCTTTCACACTCGACATATGCGCATAAATCCATTATTAAAATCATTACCTTACGGAGGTGGATTGACAACTTTATCTCAAACTCCACCAATGTACATATGGAGGCTCTATGAATCTGAGAGTCGCATTAAAATCGCGCCATCCATATGCCATTACAATTCTAATCTATTATCGTAACGGACCACGTTCAACATTTTTACTTATCGCATGTTTATTTTCCACTCTTCTCGAGATATACCTCTCATTCTCTCTCGTTTGGCAATATTAAATCAGATATTCAACTTTCAAAAAAAAAAAAAAATTGATAGCAATAAATATAAATGTGCTTCTTCGCACATTTACGTTTATGCGCGCCAATCGCACGTTGATAACATTGCCTTTCTTTTTTATTTTGGAAGAAAAATCTTATTAAGGAAATTTTTAGAAAGTTTCCCCATCAAATTGTTTATTTGATTTTATCAACACTATTAAATTGATGAAGAATACGCTCCATACATAGAAATTATATGATATTAAAAATAATAATAATAGAAAAGAAAGAAAGAGATTTAAATCAATTTAGTTTGGTCATAAAATTTACGGACAATTATGTTTAAAATATCATTACGTATTTGTTTAGAGAATATAAATATATATATATATAATATATATATATAATTATTTAAATATTAAAATTAAATTAATTATAATCTTGTACTTTATTTAAGATAGCAAAAACAATTTTAACCTCAGAAATTAATAACATATAGAATATTTACTAAAATGTTTGTAAACATCACTAGATAATTCTTATCACATACAATTAAATGTCTCTACTTTTCTTATAAATTTAATAATTATAATAAATATAATAAAATAATAATAATATAATAATAAAATAATAAATTGTGACAATTAATTTTTGCTTTGTATGATTTCTATATAAAGATGTACTTTTAAGTGCCCAAAGATTTACCTAAAATATAGATATTTTATATAGTATTAGTGATAACAAAATTACTTTAGAAAAGAAATGTCTTGGAAAGAAAACCGAGAAAGTACAACAATTTAGTTCGGACGAAGAAAGGAATGAAGGGCGTCTTCATTCGCGAGATATCGAAGAGTACAACACACAATTTTCTCCAAACCACTAGTCTGCTACAAAAGATGTCTTCTGCTCCTGACAAGCATTCAGTAAAAACCCTCCCTTCCGTGCGGTAAGGTACGGGGAAAATTCGTGCGGAATCGAAAGGACATCGGCCGCAGGATACGCCACGATAGCACCCTTAGTATCCACAGACGAGGATATGCGACAATAGTGAGGACGCAACGACTTTTCCGTAGCCTTTGACAGTTCTAAGCCAGAAATATTGGGTGTTCCAGCAATACCAAGGCACAAATATTGATCAAAAATATTTTAACTCAATTTAAATATTTTAAAATCAATTTACGTATTTGAATTACATAGAGATATTCTGCAGTATAGACTTGTAAAATGACGTAAACTATTTTGTCGCTGTTTTTTAACATTTCTTATTTCTTCTTCTTTTTATTTTTTAGCGAATTACTCTCCTAGTTATTATGACAAAAATACAAGAAATAAATTATTAATTTATAAATTATTAATCCTTTGCTTGAAATATTTATATGTATCTATATATATTAAAATTTATTTAATATATTCCACATATTATTTACTACTATTCACTAATCTGTATGTGTATTTCGTTTGTGTATTTCGATTTTCCTTAGACACTCTATACATTATTCCTACTCTCATTTTATTTTCGTCTTTGTCACCGTGTTTCTTCGGCTTTCATTCACGTAGATAGACTCCTCCGAAAAATTGCTGATCAAAATTTGAGCAATTTCACAAATGGATTCTTTTTCAATGAGAAGCTTAAGTAAATTAAAAGTTAATTAAAAAGCCGCTCGATATATGAAATTTCTATTAAGAAAAAGCGCGGCTTTGATTCAACCCGTAATTAAATTATTTTGAAAGGTAAGTTTTATTTTAAAAGATAAGTACTTCGATTTCAAACTACAGTATTTATTTCTATAATTAGACATTATTTTTCGAAATTGTTTTATTTACACGTTTATATAATATTATATCAAATATATTTACACAGTTATTTATTAAAAGTAATTATTAAGTATTACATATTTATTATTAGTTAAAGAAAGTTTTTTTTAAAATAATATAAGATATTTTTTTAACATATACATAAATTATTTAAATAGTTTGTCAACTCAAACTTTTCCAACCTTCTATCTTTACCATTAATAATAATTTTAAATAATTGCATTAATTAAATTAATTGCATTATTGTTAATTTTGTGGATTAAATAAAAAATAAAAAATATTTTTTAAATAACAAATAACAAATTTTATTTTGTAGAATTCTATCTTAAAATTATACATTACATATAAGTTAACAAAATTTTTATATTTTATCAAAATATTGTAAACACACTTTGTATTATACACTTTCATCACAAATCTCTTGCAACAATAAAAAAGATAAGGCGAAGGGGAAAAGAAATCATAATAATTTTATTATTTGCAGGCAATGGAGCATACAACCATTTTCTATCACGAGTTAGCTCGTTAGTGTTTAAACGTAATTGCATCACTCGTAACTACTGTGTCCCGAGGGTAGTCGAATTATCTTACGAAATCATATGAGTCATTTTGATTGGACTCAGAAATTAAGGGTAGCAAAATGGCGAGCATAAAACGTGCTGATGAAAATGTCTTTGGCGACAAATCGTCACAATAATATCGGAATATTAATCTTATATTTTCAATATGATTAAAGTTCTACATAATTTCTGTTACAGATATTATTGTTACTTTATTTGTGAAGATATTTGTAAAATTTAAAATCAATCGATATTCTTTACCAGATTTTTTTTACACAGTAATTTTATTTCTCACAATTACTCCGATTATAACACTCTGAAATAATACAAAAATTTAAAATTTATTAATGAATATATTTAAGAGTTTATGTAAAAGTCAATTAAATAATTATGTACTAAATATGTACTATATTTTTACAAATTAATCATAACATTTGCTTAATTTTTATTACATTTATTACATTATTTTGTATATCCGAGACAATAGTATTTATGCAATATATGTGTGTTTGTTTATAATTAATTATATTTGTATTTGTAATTTAATTATATTGTTCATACAATTATTCAAAATATTGAGAAATTTTCTAAAAAACATATATATATATATATATAATTTTATGATCAATTAAATATAACACAATTAATAAGATATTTTTTCAGTCTAATGTAAATATACATATAAATGTAATAATTAATAATAACGTCTACAAGATCTCTTAAAAGAAATGTAATTTACACTGATAAAAAACTTTTTGACGGAAAATTTTTAATTGAAGATGACAAATGGGAAATTTAATATAAATTCTAAAAATCATTAATATAATATCAAGGGCGATAAGCAAAAATGAGAAACGAAAGGCGAGGTAAATGTAGTGATATATATCTACAAGATATTTTATTACAAGGTATTTTATCTCATTTGATTATTGACATACTGAACCAGCTTTATCAAATTTATTATCAATTTTTGGCAAATGGCAATTTTATCTTGACGCACTCCGTCATCTTCGGTCACCCATCTGTTTTCGAAGTAGGGTAACTCCATTTCTATCTCCAGTCGACCGGAAGTCTTGCGCAAATGGCTGCTCAACCATTTCCGCACGAGGAAGAAATCAAATGAACGCATGATGGATGCCGCAAGGGAAAACCGAAGGGTGAAGGTTTCAGGATAATGCGCTTAAAGATAGGTAGCAAGGAAGAAGTAAGAGTCCTCAGTTGGCACTCTCGCACCCTTCTGACAATTTTATAGAATGTTTCTTCATTTTTTTTCTTACCTTTTTTATCGATTATCTGCGAAACATCGGCAAAGTTTAATCGTCTCAAAAAACATTGCAGTATGTCGGATATGTCGCTAGATCGGTCACAACAAGTTCGTGTAGTCAATAAATCAAAATATCTACCTACTTTCCTATAGCTTTATGTTAAACTACTTAATTTTATTTTGTGAACCTCTTAGCCCCGGTCTACAATAGGTGTAATAAGCTTTAAGCTGTAAGAAATTGACCAATTATAGTCAATTATTCTCTTCAAATTCGAGTGTGATTGATCAATTTCTTAAGGCTTTAAGGTTCACTACACCTATTGTGTAACGGGATTTAATCTCTAGGTTTATTTAACTTTGCAAGCAATATTTTTTACAAAAAAAAAAACAGAAATATGTACATTTATGTATATTTATAAAATAAAGATAATAAATAATGACAATAAATATTATACGCAATAAGTTTTTTATCAATTTAAAATTTTAAATAATACATATTTGTTTTCCCTTTGTTTCCCCGCCCTATAATAAATATTATTATTCTTACAATTGAGAAAAGTTGTACTTAATTGTATTCTTGTATTGTACCTTTGTCAAACTGCAAATAATACGATTAAAAATAATGACATAAATAATAAAATTAGTTATTGATAAGATATTAATTTTATACTTTGCTCATCATATTTAGTATTTTTAATATTTATTTGAAAACTTGCATGTACAACAACTTTTTGTAGATAATAATATACCTTTATCATGTTTCCATAATTATTTCAAGCATTATATCAATTTATCAAGTACGTATAACAACTTTCAAAGATGAAAATATATAATATGCTGAAAAAAAAAATTAAATAGAAACATCCCATGTGTGCAGTAAAAGCACATCTTACCTTTTTATACCTTCCTCATATCTTAGTCGAATTTCCTTGGCAAGTCTTCGCTGGTGCAAACTATCAACTCTTTTCGGATTTTCATAGATGTACAATTCTTGAGAATCCTCAACTATCGAGAGCTTCTGGCAGAATTTCCCTACATTTCTTTGCTACCTCTTCCCCTACTTCACGAAAGATACAGCTCGCTATAAGAAAGGAACGAGAATGGAAATGGCCGATTCGTGTACACAGGTAAATAAGTGCGCGCGTGAATAACACACGTGTGCACCCATAAAAGGGGTTGGTGCTAAGGGAGGAGAGTACCACGAACATGGACGGGGGAATGAGAGAAAGAAGTGGGAGGAGAGGAATACCACGAACGACAGCCCCAACCAGGAATATTCATATTCCTATTCCTGATGTTGGCACAGCCTGCGGGACAGACGTGTTCAGGGCCGTGACACTCCGCCCGCAGTGAAAAAAAAAGAGTGAGTTGACAATGCAACTGGGGTTGCGATTTAAATGCACTCGGCACCGATTGGCGGACGAGCAGGGTGGTGGGCGTGGCCCCGACCAGTGCCTTATGATTTTATATGTAGCCTCTTGATAGCATAGCATTTCCCCTTCGCAGCCTCGCCACCGGTCCATCTATCCGCCGACGAAGCTTCTCTCTAACCCCCTCTTTGGGTGTACCCTTCACCCGTTTTTCCTGTCTCGTTTCTTCCTACTCTTCCGTGGCCCCCTTCCATTCGCTCTTTCGCGCGAACCTCTCGTTGCAGCCGCCAACATTCGGACGAATGCATAAAATGCATGTAACTGTGAGGAATCGCCTGCTTCGAGTATAACGTACATAATAGATGCGGAAACGCCTGGCAGCCTCCGTTAGCCGTCAAGCGGGGGAGAAGATAGCGGGGAGAAGCGATGGATAAAATAGGAAAAATATTTTTCTGAGACGCGCGTTCACGCACAGGCACGTGCGTCTTTGCTGCACTCAGACTTTATTTGCGCTCTTCCTTGAGGAATCCAAACTTTCAGACTAAATGTGCAAACTGCACTTGAAATCCACTCTTATGCCTGTTTTCTTTGAAGCTTACGTGAACGTTCGCCTAAATAAAAATTAAGACTCTGTCTGCGATGGAAAATGCATAAGTGATTTGCGAGATAGGTGAAACTCGTGATGTAGAAATTTTCATTTAGTTTCATATGTAACAAGAATGAAGAATAGAGAATAGATAGAAGAGATAGAAGAAATTAAGGAATTCTGTATTCTATTAACTATTATTATAATATAGTGATGGAGCTTAAAAAGTCAAATATGTTAAAAAGTGGCAGATTAATTGATACTTGAATTTAATTGTAATTGAGTTTTACATGACATTTTACAATAATTACGGCTGTGTAGCAGAACAGATTAAATAAGAAATCTTTGAATTAAATAAATTATTCATTATTAATTATTTGATTAGCAATAATGCAAACACAAAATAGCTTGTACTTTAATTTAAACTCTAAGAAATTATATAATTCTTATGTCTCAATTAAAAAATTTAACTTTTTCAAGGGAGTCTATGAGTACAATATGGTTAAATAAAATTTGTAAATGAAAGAGATAATAATAGAAAAAATATTTTCCCATAATCACTTCTGATAACTCGTAGAATGAATGCATATTTTTATCGTGAATGGCAGTATTTATTCATCAGAAACCGAAACGGAAGAATTGTCTGGAATCTTTGGCGCGTAATAAAGCAACAAAAGGCTCGACCAATCGAACAGTCGACTCGATAAGGAAATGACATAATATCGTAATGGATTTCATGATCGTGAAGGATCCCGTTCTTTCCTCCTAAATTATCACAATATGATCTCCCGACCGATGTAACATCACGACGATCGAGTGGTTTCGACCATCGTGGCACGATGCAGATTGCAAGTTGAGAATTAATAGATAGCGGGTAGCAAAGAACCCTCTCGCTCTTCTTCCGTTTAGCTGCTTCAGCACATTAATATTCATAAAGAGAACCCTGTGTCGTGTGCCCGTATGCCCAATGTCATTGTGTCTCGATTCCTCCATCGCGGTGTATTTCGGCCATCTCTGCGTTGCGCCGACACGGTGCAACTACGTTTTCGAAATTTTTTGAGCACACGAGGTATACAAACACGTTTTCCGCTCTTATTCTGATCAGAATATAATAAAATTGCTGGTCTGTCAAAAGGGGATATAAGGATAATTTTCAAGAGTTTTCGGAGAGCGTAATAGAAGGAATTTTTTTTCAATGAGAAGTATAATATATCTTCACAACATATTGCGAATCACTCTCAAATTGATCGATGAAAAGTGTTATATTTGAATGTTATGACATATGGATGAATGTTATATAAGACTTAAACAATGTGTAGTTTATATTATTGTATACTTTCAACTTAAATTATTAAAATAATATTGACATGCAATTTTGATGTATTTATATATTAATAATATTTTAATAAATAATATATTTAGAATATTTTGTAAGAATTGTGTCGCGTTTATAAATTCTTTTTATTGTAATAATTTCTGTGCCACGAAGAAAATAATGCTCCATTTTAATTATTATACTATGGAGTCAAGAAGTTGCGTTAAAATAATCATTTTGTTATTGGTAATATATACTTACAAATTCATTCATTTCAAATTTCGCATTTTTACTGACAATTCTGCAAAAGAAAGAGCGAAAGTAGCGTCGTAAGTCTACTAACTAGCATGCTTCTCTATGTATGACACTACACGCGTTGAGGCTACTAGAGTAGAAGTGCTACAAGATTCTCCAGGTTTGTTAGTAGAGTTAGCCTGTTGCATCCTCGATGGCTTCGGGCTATGCTGAAAAACTGCTGGCAAGGTGTAGTACAGGCCAACACTAGGGAGAAAGAAAATGTCGGAAAGTGCCGAAAGCGACAGAGATCCTCTTCTCTTGCCTCTCGAGGTACTCGAGTCACGACACATCGTCTAAAGTTCTAATCTGGCCTATGCTAAGCGCTAACATAAAACAGCATTCTTGACAATAGCGCCAAGATTTTTGCTGCAATTCATCTAACATTCTGAGTATTTATATTTTATAATCAATAAATGCGGCAAATTATACATATATGATGTTTTAGTCAATTAAAACATTATCAAAAAAATAAACAATTATGTATTATGTATTAATATTATTTCGTATATTGGATACAGATTTATATAAATTTAATATACACATATATATATATATATAAATTTATATTACATTTTTCAATCTTATTAAATAATTAATAAATTATTGATAAATAACAATGTATAATTTATTTATTAATAAAATTATAAAACAGTCATGAATCGTATCTTATTAATTTTTGATTAATTAAAAACATATTTAATTAATACTCTTATAACTTCGATGTAACCATGAACCAAACCAATCAAATTTCATGTAAGTCACTGATTTTATAGAAGCGTGTCAAGTATTGTGTTTGTTTCTTTGCTGTAATAATACGATGACAATAATAATAATAAAGAGAAATAATAATAGCAAAGACTATGCATTAATTTAATTTGCATCAAATGTATATGGGAATCGAATTAACGTCCGCTATTTGTCAATTTCTACACTCAATCTCTGACATGATGGACATATCAGGGCTGATGGAAGCGATAGTGCGTGACAGAAACGCAAGTTGTTCGAGGAAGATGCAATTATGATTGACTACTTGATTAGTTATTAGAGAACGCTTGAAACTGTCAGGCAGAAATGACGTAACTTTCCTTCGATTTTCACTCTCTACAAAGTTGTTATAAACTATATACATTACGAGAATAGAAATGCTTGTTAATCAAATAACAATCATACACACACACACACACACACACACACGCGCGCGCGCGCGCGCGCGCGCGCGTGTATGTATACATATATATATATATATATATATTAATCGAAATTGAGAAATTGTATTTTTAATAATGACATAAATTGTTTTATTTAATTTATGAAAAAAAAGTTTAAAATTAAGATTAGAAGAATAATTTAAGACAATAAAAGGCAATAAAAAAATGCAAAATAAAATTTTATTTTGACGCAATTACTTATAATATTTAGAGAAAAAAAAATTGTACAAATTAACTCCAAAGATTACAAAAATAACTTCAATTTACGCTGATATTAAATATTTAATAATTGATATCTTCTTAATATAATATTATACATTATTATTGTGATATATTACATTGTGATATATTACATATAAAATAATATCAAATTATTTATTGATTGTTTATTAAATGTGACATATTAAACGTGTGAAAAAAAATTATAATGACATTAAATTTAGTTTAAAAAAATTGAAAAATAAGAATGGAATTATATGTCACATTCAATGAACAATTAATGTGATATTATTTTATATGTAATACATCACACAATAATTATGTATAATATTATAATAATTGTGCACATATCAAATGTTACAAAAAATCATGTATCCTAATCATTCTGCTGTTACGTTATTATATATAGTTAATTATATTTTTTTTGTTGCATTGATGGTTTACAAAATCAACATATCACATATGTTATTATATTTTTAAAAAAGTAATTTTGTAATAAAATGGCATATTTAGATTAATTATTAATAAGTAAAATAATCTTTTTTAATATAAGAAATTATTGACATTACTATACTTGTAATGTTTAAATCATTTTATCAAGGTAATATCTTATAAATGTTTGTATTTTTGTAAAATATGTTTTTTAATATTTTAAATTTTTCTTTTTTTTTCATATATCATATATTATATTTTCATGAGATATTCATCTTTATTAAAATAATATATATTTTTATACATATGTATTATTATGTATATATATAAATTACTGGCTCAACTGTAAAAATAAATAAATATTCGAACTACGAGCCTAGCCGGATGACAGTGGCAAAGTAAATAAGACTTATTTTATTATAACAAGTACATGAAACAATAACAAATTGTCTAGCGCTTTCGACCCCGATCGGGTCATCTTCAAAGACATTAAATAATAAATATAATTACAATTAAAAAAGTTACGGTAACGGTCATAATGCTGCTTGATATGCAATCCTTTGTTAACATTGAATCGAATTCTTACAGTGGTCATTATTGAACGTCGGACAGTACATAGCGATTTTTAGTCGATGTACGCGTTGCAACTATGTCATCATGAATCGATTTTTGTATTGTAACTTGATCAAGAATAGGCAACCGTGCTTCTCGGATAGGATCATTGTCAATCAATCTTTAATTAATATCCAAAAACGTTATAAAGTTTGGATAACGCACTTATTAAATTATAATTCAGAGAAGGCTTACCTTGCCAAACATTGATCGAGAAAGGATTATTGTAAGCACAAGTATCCTATATCTTTAATTTAATAATTTAGACTGTTATACGTTTAGCGGCAGAGTATAGAAATGTCCTATCCGGATCCTATCCGAGAAGCACGGTTGCCTATTCTTGATCAAGTTACAATACAAAAATCGATTCATGATGACATAGTTGCAACGCGTACATCGACTAAAAATCGCTATGTACTGTCCGACGTTCAATAATGACCACTGTAAGAATTCGATTCAATGTTAACAAAGGATTGCATATCAAGCAGCATTATGACCGTTACCGTAACTTTTTAATTGTAATTATATTTATTATTTAATGTCTTTGAAGATGACCCGATCGGGGTCGAAAGCGCTAGACAATTTGTTATTGTTTCATGTACTTGTTATAATAAAATAAGTCTTATTTACTTTGCCACTGTCATCCGGCTAGGCTCGTAGTTCGAATATTTATTTATTATTATGTAATTCTTAAATCACTGCTTTATTAATTTGCCATCTTTCGAAAGCTTCTTTAAAAATATTTGTATAATAATTATATAAAATACATTATACATATAATTTCAAATGTAAATTATATGTTAAAAAATTTATACATATATATTTTTTAATTTAACACAAATCATTATGTGAATCAACATCAGATAAAATAACATTGAAAGGATTTCATGACATCGATATATTATGATATGACAAAAGTTTCAGCGATGAGTTTATAAAGCATAAAGTACGAAATGCGTTTTGAATGCAGCTAAAGCATCTTTTGCGTATATTTGCACCTTTCTTCATTCGAGTCCCCTACACATTCCCACCTGGATCTTTGATCTTGAGCAAACATGGCCGCTGTAATTTTGTTGTTAGGGAGGCGTGGCACGTGTGATACCATCATACCAGATGGAGTCACGCGACAAGAAATGCATACTCTTCGGAAGGTTCTCCACCCCTGAAGAGAAGATTGTTCGAACGTGACGTAATTGTGCATAGGTATATGAGTGCGTGTATGGGCGTGCGCAGATGTATGTGAATATACGTATATACATGTGCATTAATGTGTACAAATTTATGAGTGTAGTTGTATCTTGGAGAGCATAATTATTTCTTAGTGGTGGCGTACAACCCCATTGCTGCAATTAAAATGCCGAAGAAAAGACGCAGGATACGATAATGAGAGCGGCCAAAATACGAAGTCCCATTAGATATTTCCGCATGGGTATCTGAGGTAAATATAAAACGATATCATTACGTAAAAGAGATGCGTCGGAAACCGCCGAAGAAATAGTGAAATTATGACATTTCACTTTGTGTTTTTCTGTATTGTAGAGTAAAATCAATGATTATAAGATGCTATACACACACACACGCGCGCGCGCGCACACACACACACACACACACACACACACACACACACAACGCGCGCGCGCGCACACACACACTTCACACACAAAAATAGAGAACACATTAAAGCAGTTAATAACAATAAAGATATATAACTCGAAAATATTTTTTATTACAATATTTTGGTTAACATTTATTGTAAATTAAGAACATAACAACGTATGATCGGTTTGATTTGTGACACGAGTGGAACGGCGACTAGCCGGAAATTAGAACGCACCAAGAGATCGATTTAATAATTGCGGAACCGTGACTGTCGAGAAATCGAGCAAGGAACGACTTTGACCGGTCGCAGCCCGAGGCGCCCATAGGAACGCGTTGTCTCCGAATAGAGCTAATCGCGTGGACAGAAGGACTGTGATTGTTGCCGTATCGCAGTCCGTACCTTAATTGGATCGTATAATGAGCGAATGACGTGCCGATTCCCAGCCAATACTGGACGTGCTTAGACCAAGATCTGACACGAACGATAAATCAGACCAATTATAATGCAAGAACGGTCGTTCGCGCTTGGTCAGCTCGTGTCGATGCAGAACTGAATCGCGTTCTGGAATAAAATCGTAACGGAAATCCGAAGTTATAAACTCGATCTTTGTATACCATCTCTAGAGTATAACGATCCACGAAGATGTTATTTTAAGGTCAAAAATGATTAAAAATTATATTTTCCACTATAAAATTATTAAAGTGTTAAACATTTCCCGATTGAAACTAATAGATATGGATAAATTTAGAAATTTATTCTCTTATGCATATATTAAAATACATTTTGCTTTCTATTACTAAGAGAAACAAACAAAAAAATTTTGCTCCTTAAAATTTTTAGTTAAAAAAATAATTAGAAAAAATATTTATATGACTGTCTAGCTTTATTCAAAAGTGATAACTTTTTAATTTTCTTCTTAAAATTAATCCGAGAAGAATTATTATTCAACTATCCTTATGTTTATTAAATATATATTTATAGAACAGACATGAGACATTAAATATATAAGACATAAAACATCAGCGAATCAAGAATAAACGGTCGATCTGACTAAAGGAATGTCCGTATCTTCTTTCTAAGAAATTGCGAGCATTGAATTGGCATAATCTCTCAAATGTCTCGTTTCCAACGATCGTGCGATGTCGTTACTGAAGAAACGAGAAACCTGGTACATAAAGGCCACAGAAGCATCGTGGGAAAGTCTTAAAGTTTAATATTTAACGAGGGTGCTCTTCCCCATTTTCAACATCTCTCTCTCTCTCTCTCTCTCTCTCTCTCTCTCTCTCTCTCTCTCTCTCTCTCTCTCTCTCT
>JANQDE010000009.1:3720647-3731097 GCA_037157785.1 Cephalotes varians
ATCTCTCTGTCTTTTCGAGAGAGTTCAATAAATAGCGATATCTATCTATCTATCTACCTCTTTCTCGACTTGTGAAAAAAGTATTACGTAATTCCTTTTGAAGCCATATCCAGTGTGCCATTAAGGGCGACCGCGATCTCTTCGAACTTTGATGAACTTCAGAATATTCGCCTTAGCTTTATAGCTCATGTTACTGTCTCATTGTTAGAGATGCTTTTCCGAGAGAATTTTGCGATTTTGTCTATGATATATTGATAGATAATTCCACGATAAATATACAAGATATAGATATACGTCTAACTTTTCAAATAGAACAATCAATATATTTTTTGTGGATTATAGACGGGAAAAAAAGATACCGCAAATTCAAATACAAGAGAGACATATTATTATGCTGTTGTTACTGTTGCAAGTTTACTTTTAATATTACAATAATATTAATACTGATGAGAAAAATGAAAGCTTTTTATTATATAATTTTATTTTCTAAATTCCAAAAATTTTATTTTTTAAAACGTTTAAATTTTTTTACAATAAAAGTAATATTTAAAACAATTACAAAAATTTAAGAAATATATATGTAAGAATAAGGTTGTTTATTGTGTAAATATATGATAATAACAATTACGTGTAATAATAATTAAAATCATCTCTAAATTTAATATGTTTATGAGAGATTGAAAGGAAAATTTATAGACAGTACTGTTACAAAATATTTGATTAAAAGATAAATTAATAAATAATAATAATACATTCTCTCCTTTTAATAAACGCGTCTGTATAGTGTAGCAAATAATTCTATAACAAAATATCTAATTATACGAAACATAAATTGTCATTTACTGTATATTTTATTGCACTAGTTTAAGGAAATTTTCATAACAAAGCTTTTATAAAAAATAAAATATGCAAAATTGTTTACGACAATATGATAATTTTGATGTGCATCGGAGAAGCAATCGGAGGGCGCGTAGTTGAACAATAATTAACGAATCACGCTTTTTCCATCCATTTTACAAAAATCGCTTTCACAGAGATGTTAATCCGCATGTAGGTAACAAACGCTGACAAACTGATCGTTTATTGCAAGAGAAAATATTCAAATATCAAACGTCAAAGTGATGCAAATTGTTACATTGTTTGCATAAAAATTTCCCACGCGATCAAATTATTCTGTTTAAATAAATGTGTTAATGTATATAATATACGTCTTCATGAAGAATTATAAATAATGTTGAGAAATGAGAGATATAAAAAGAGATATAGAAAAAGAGCATTATGAATTATATTCCTCTTATTTGAGAGATGTGAGTGTATTATTATGCAAAGTTAAATGGGAAATTTAATCGAATTTCAGTTCATTCCAAAACACACAGAAGGCAGCACATCCAGAATTCCGACTAGATATCTGCTGCCATCTGTTATATTTCCTTTGAAGCTAGCCTTTTGTAAAAAAAATTAGAAAGTCATTCTGTCTAGTATAAATTTTTCAAACGTGATTTTATACATATTCTCTCATTTTATAGATAAAGATCATTTAGACTTTTAATAATTTAAGCGTTTAAATGTAAATTTTTATTTGATGTAATATAATTTAAAAAAAACCATTTTTTTAGAGATTACATTCTTTTTTCAAATTTAAAAAATATATATTTGTTTAGAAAATTCAGAAAAAGAATTTGTATTAATAATGTTTACATATAAATTTTATATTTAAAAGTATATGCTTTACATAATTTATAAATGAAAAGTGACTTTTTTTTAGATCAGTTAAAATTGATAGCAAAGAAATTGTTAGGAGCTATATATAAAGTATATATTTAAAATTATAATTGTGAAATACATAAGACATGTAAAATGAAAAAAAATTTATTGAAAAGATAATATGTATATATATATATATATATATATATATATATATATATATATATATCATATTATCTTTTCAATAAATTTTTTTTCATTTTACATGTCTTATGTATTTCACAATTATAATTTTAAATATATACTTTATATATAGCTCCTAACAATTTCTTTGCTATCAATTTTAACTGATCTAAAAAAAAGTCACTTTTCATTTATACATTATGTAAAGCATATACTTTTAAATATAAAATTTATATATATATATATATATATATATATATATATGTATATATTTTATATTCAAAAACAATATCAAGCGAAAAATGCTTCAAAATTTAATTGATATTGTTATCAGAACTGATTATAATTATTAAACTTTCAAAAATACTCTTGAAAGTCTGGTAAGGAAGTACATTTTCGAAGAGTTTATTAAGTCGCTGTCAATGTAATAGGGATCGTAGTTCATCTTTCGAGAACTAGACTGAAGATATAAAGTTGCGTCAGTAAGAACATTGTGAAAATCTCAAGTGGTCGTGGATTCTCGAGAGCTCATGATGAAAGATTAAGAGAAAGACCAGTTAGAGGCGATGACTGGCTGACTTTTTTGAGAGGCAAGAATTATCTTGTCGCTCTTTGACTCTTCGGACAATCTTTGGGTGGTCCGATTCTCTCGCGTCGGAAAGCTGTGAAGTGCGGTCAGTATTAATGAATCGTTTTAGTAACAAAAGGAGAAAATAGAAAGGAAGATATCTTAATTATCAATTACACGATAGAATACAAATATAATTAATCTCACATGATCAATATTAAATTCAGAATTACTAAATGCAGACATTTTATTATAAAAATGTTATAGAAAACTATTAAATCTTGAATGATCTATAAATAATACATGATTATAATTTACAACGTAATAACTTAGGAAAACCATAATTTTTAATAATATAATAAGAATAATATAATAAGAAAACTTCCAATGATTTTAATTTTAACTTAAATAATATAAAGCTGAAAAGATTAATTTACTACAATATAATCAATGTTTTTATTTTACTATTATTTATCACTGTTCTTTAAACTATTCCTTAAATTTAGGCAACATTAACTTCTTCGATATGAGATAAATTTAAATAGATGCTGTTCTGAAATCGATATCGATATCGTGAAAATTGTTGGTGTTATTTATTTTCAAAGTATCTTACTTCTATTTAAGGTGTAATAATCTGAATAACGCACAATCGGATATTTTATCGGGTTTTCCCGCGGTGAAAACAGGACGAACAAGTTTTAATGATCGGACATCCTTCGCAACAGTTATTCAACTCAAGGACGGGCTAAGCAGAAAGAGATCCGGCTCGTCCGAAGGAAGGAATTCATGGAAAGAGAAACGGCAGCCGTCCTTCCTTCAGCAGAGGATACTTAGGATTAATCAGGAATGCTGTAATTGAATTTAACGTCCGAATTGAATATTTTCGCTTACAAAGAGGAGGAGGGGGGAGAGAGAGAGAGAGAGAGAGAGAGAAGAGGAAGGTAAAAGTATAGTGATGTAGATGATGGTATGGGAGAGTCTGTGTAATTGGAAAAGCTTGGGATTAACAATTTTGCAAGACTCGGCGAAAATGTTCTCGAAAAGAGGATTTAGCGAGGCAAAGAGATCCTTCGTAGCTCTATATTTGTATGAGTATATATTCTACGTATATGACGTATTCCATGATGTAGTTTATCGGTATCGAGCTTCTTCGGCAAAATTTAATTTGAGAAATTAATTTATGAGATTCTACACTGAGTAAGTTGGCTAAAATGGCAGATCGTGCAGAATTTTCGGAATGCGTATATAAATGTTGCACTTGTAAAGTATCTCGTGAGAGTTTGCAAATTCAAAGATGTTCTATTCTGCATTGCAAACGCAAAAAGATTGCTAAGATATTAGTAAATTTTTGAAAACAAAAATGGTTTATATTCTACACACATTGGTTCATACTTTTATATATTTTATACGTTTATAACTTTTGATAAAAAATTATAAAAACATTTTTCTGACATTTGTTTTTAAAAAATTTTTAAGATAGCTTAAAATTAAAAAATTATAGCTTATAATAAACAAAATAATAGCTTGATAATATTTTATATATAATTAATTATTTAAGATAATATATGTAAATTAGGAATATACGGACCGTAAAATTTCTTCTTCATAATATATTTCTAGACATTTTAAAACAGCTGTTTTATTTAGATGTTTTCAATTTTCTCTAAAGAAATATAAAGATTTTTTACACAGTTTTTATAGTTGTATGTATATGCAAATCTTTCTTACCAAATAAAAAAGATCTTGCGCAATAAAAATATAACGCAGTTCTCTCATGGCTGAGAGATAAATTTGTCCCTTGGACTTGTCTTAACAGATTATGGGTCGTTCTAAATTTGACCTATTGTGCATGCTTGACAAGTGCATGAGATCGTGCGTGTGCGATATAGAGCAGCAAATATCTTCTCAGTGAAATGGATTGTGCCCTTTTAAAGTTTAAATCTCCTCAATGGAATCACAGGCATCCAATTTACTCGAATTCTTATTTTAGTAATCGAGGATTCTTGTAGAATTACATATATTGAATGCAGCGAATACAAATGCAAATTTGTAAGAAGTTATTGATATAGTTTAAATTAGAATTTCTTGTATTATTTTTGAAAGATATGTAATAAAAGATATAATTAAAAGAAAATAGTTGCGTTGTAAAAACAATGAATGGATTCATTGAGATGATTATTAGATGAGAAATATCGAATAAATACAGTTTATTATGTAAAATTAATTTTTTCTGTATATTTATTTTCGCTATTTAACGTTATTGATATGCATTGAATTTTGCTTACTATATATTAGATCGGTGCAAAAATTTTTGCCGATGCGGATAGATGTCTGTACAGATGCGTTATGATTTTATTTAAGCAACAACGTTTATAATTTTTGTAAGTTGACGTCTCTGTATTAACATTTATGCATGTAACAAGCATGTAGATGTCAACATAATCTTATATTTAATACGGTTAAAAATGGAGCAAGATAAAGAGTATATTTGTTACTGCCTTTTATTTTGTTTTCATCATAAGAAAAGTCCTGCTGATGCACACAAGTTCATTTGTGAGACGTATGGTGAAAATGTTATAGAAGAATGTACGGTTTAAACGATTTAAAAACAATGATTTCGATAAAGAACGTTCAGTGATAAAAAACGCTCTAGACGCAGCTATGGAAGAGAATGATGCGGAAAGATGGGAAAAAATCGTAGAAAACGATGAAAAATATTTCGATTAATTTATGTTGTATTGATTTTCTTTATGTAAAAATATTTTAACAAAAAATCGGCAAGAACTTTTGCATTGACCTAATACGCCTAGCAAAGTAATGAATAAATTGATATATTATTCAAATTTTTCTTAATAATTGATAGAGTTTTTGAAGTACATCTAAAAAATATTAAAGTGATATTCCTAAAAAAACAAAATGCATTTTGAATGCAAATCTGACATTGATTTTAACTGCAGTAGCTAAACATATGCTTTGTAAATAATTATGTCTTGGAATTCATATTTAAATTTAAATTAGATAATAATAGTAATTTGCTTAAGCTAACTGGATTCTTCTTTTATTTCGTCAAGCATATAGCTCCGTCTTCCGTGCAGTACTCATACTCACGGTCTGTTAATTTATTTAATTATGACAGCAGAATAATTTACTTTATATGACAGGAAATTCAAGTCAAACGCAGTCGAGAAATAAAAAATTAATTGTAATATGTTTAAAGAATTTAGATTTTGGAAAATGCATAATCACCGCTGATCCTTAAAACAATATTGTTAATTTATGTTTAAATAAAACTACAAATAATTAAACTTTTGTTGAAAATTAATATTAACATTAAAATTGGTGTAACAAAAAATACAGAATGTTAATAGAACATTGATTATTTGCTATTTTTTGTTATATATGTTTTGTTTGTATTTTCTAATATTTTCTTTTATTATTTAGACGATACAGAAATTATAGGTCGTGTATATATGCATATATATAATTAGCTCAGATAATATAATCTAATCTAAAAAAATATAACAGCATATTATCCTCTCATATCTATTATTACAAATAATTTCAGAGATTGCATATTTTCACATGTTCCTATAATATGAACTTGTCGAAATTATATCGATTTCAATATGTGATATGAAATTAAGTATTATGTGTTAAAATGCCAAAGGTACATTCAAGTAGTTTAAATGTTTTCGTAAACAACAGCATATCAATACAAAATTCTCCTGTTGCGAGTTAGCACTTTTGCGAATGCAATGCAGCGCAAAGTGAACAATCTCTTGATGTTAGCAGCGAATAAGAAAGAGTCGCAAAAGAAAGTCTAACTCCTTTTCTTAGACTGAGAGAATGAACAGAGAAGGCAGATTTTTTAGCGAAATGAAGCTACAAGTCCGAGACATCTCTTTGAAGCTCTAAAGAGGCCTGCAGAACTCCTGTCTATTATTTACACGGCGTTCTGTGCTATTATGTTGTATTACAATTGCTTTTTGTGTTTATTTTAGTCACGTTAAATACTACATTTTAATAACACTGGAGATGGATGTCATTTTTTATGTGCGTTAATTTTTGAGAAAAGAGCATTATCTTTATAACGTTATTAAGAAAAAAGTTATAGAAGTTTATAGAATTTGATTTGTTTACAGTCTGCTGTGTAATATTTTTATTATCATTACAATAAATTTATTATAATTTTTTAAATGTATTTTTTAACATACGTATCATATACGTTACATATTGGATTGGGGAAAAAGTTTTTTCGTATTCTCTCGGTAGATGGCTTTAGGATCGCATAACTCCGGTAATATCCTACACAGCACATTTTATCCCATGGATGTCCAACGGACATCATTTTGGAATATCGCGATAACTATAAGATATTCTGAATGGTCTCAATTATCCAACGGATATCCAGGAGATGTACAAGTGTCCACATGAGATCCTACGGACGAAATGGAAATATTTTAAAATATATGGAAGTGGGAAATATGTTATTGTTCCATTATTATAATGAAAATAAATTATTTTAAATAATATGCCAAATATTTGTAATTTGTACTCTTAATATAATATTTAATACAATAAAAATCTGTAATATGTGTTTTCGTATTTATTTTTTCTATTGTTAAAAATTAATACAATCCGCAAATCACAATGACACAAATACATTGTATTCTATTTTTTCGAATGTAGTTTATCTTAGACGTCATTTAAGTTAATTAAATTTAATTGTAAGATACATCTCAATTGGCACACAATCGTTTATATACCAATAATAACTATGACATTTTTTACTTCTAGTCTTAATTCTGGCATTCTTCATTTGTAAACCTTTGCTGTGTACTATACCAGTTTTGGGAGACTACTTTTTGCAGCGTATAATATATATATCCTTTGCTGCTAATGGATTAAAGAATACATTTATAAAATAAAATTTCCAGTTAATAATAAAATATATTTTCCAGTTTTTGCATTTTTTTATATATTATATAATAATATAATTAATCATGAAATAATTAATATTTATGATACATAACGCATTACGTGCAAGAAATAAGCTGCCGATATTGTAAAATATATCATTACTTAGTACTATGCAAAGCTAAAGAATATATGGTAGAATCCCACATAAGACACAGTCCTCTAAGAGATGTTCTAAAGATGTCTTGAGTACGTTCTCAGGACGTCTATAGGAGAACTGTGTTCTGTGGATGTATTTGAATATGATAGGATATCGTAAGATATTAATAGGACATTTTATGACATCTTACGAAATTTTACGATATCCTACGATATCTTTGGAATATCCCGGATACTGCTCACTGGAATATCCATGGGATCGCCTTTGTCAATCTGGAACAATTTGAGGTATCCTCAGGATAAAAGTCCTCAGGTGCTGTGTGGGATTAATCGAATCTGGCAATATTTGCGTGCGATTGAAAGGTGACATATCATAGAGTAATTAAAAAAAGAAAATTGTGATACTTATTTATTCAGTCAAAAGTTATTGCTTGAAAACGAATGAAAATAAAGAAGAAATTCGATACATTTTGAAATTTTATTACAAAAAAGGGAAAAATGCGACTCAAGCTGCTAAAAAAAATTGTGATGTTTATGGATATGATGCAATATCAGTACGTGTGACACAAAACTGGTTCAAAACATTTTCAATCTGGAAATTTTTATGTCAAAGATGCATCTCGCTCTGATCGACCAATCACTGGAAAAGTCGATGAAATCATGGAAAAAGTTGAACAAGACCGGTACATTAGCAGTCATGATATCGGTAAGAAACTAAACATTGACCACAAAACAGTTTTAAAGCATTTGGAGAAGGTTGGATACAAAAAAACCTCGATATTTGAGTGCCACAGTGATTTAACAGTGAAAAATTTAATGGAGCGAATTATTCCATCTGCGAATTATTGTTTAAAACGGAACAAAATCGAACATTTTTGAAACGACTCATTATGGGCGATGAAAAAGGATCACGTACGACAATAATGTACGAAAAAGATCGTGGTCGAAGCAAGGTGAAGCTCCGCAAACGGTGGCAAAGCCAGGATTGACGCCAAGAAAAGCGATGTTTTGTGTGTGTATGTGCAGGATGTGTGCGTGTGTGTGTGTGTGTGTGCGTGCGTGGTGGGATTGGAAAGGAATCGTTCACTGCAAGCTGCTGCCCGGTCAAACGATTGATTCTAACCTCTACTGTCAACAATTGGAAAGATTACGTCAAGCAATCGAGAGAAAGTGACCAGAATTGATCAACAGAAAAAGCGTCGTTTTTCATCACGACAAGATCCACACATCTTCGGCGACCCGTCAAAAATTAAGAGAACTTGATTGGGAAGACTGAATTTTGATGCATCTTATAGTCCTGACCTTGCACCATCAGACTACCATTTGTTTCGCTCTCTATAGGGTGCTTTCCAACTACGTACACAGGCGACACTGTGTAACACAGTGTCCATTAGTGTGAAAAAGAGTATATCATGTGTCTCATTTACACTAGTGGACACTGTGTTACACAGTGTCGCCTGTGTACGTAGTTGGAAAGCACCCATAGAATCTTCTCTTAATGGTGATAAAGTTAACTTCAAAAGAGGCCTGTGATCGCTTGTCGCAGTTTTGGCTCAGAAATCACAGAAGTTCTACAGTGACGGGATATATGTTTTACCTCAAAAATGGCATAAGTCGAACGAAACGGCACATACATGGTTTAATAAATTTCATTATAAATATGAAAAAGCTTGTTTCGCTTTTGCTATGAAATACGAAGAAACTTTTTCCCCAACCCAATATTTCATACATATTATATATAATATGTATAATGTTATATAATATATAGATGTGCTAGATTTAATTCAAGTAAGATTTTAAAATTATGTGTAAATTTGTATAAAAATAATTTATTAAAGTAAATATATTTTATTTAAAAGAATGATTCATCAATAAATTTTAATGAATGTTTTACGATAATATATACAAACTTGTGATAAAAACATTACATATTTATGTGAAAAAAATTTTGATAAGCTTGAAAAAAAATATAAAAAGATAAATAAAATAAAAGAAAAATATGTAGTATCGTATTTATGAAAGTATAAGAGTAAAGAACAAAAGGTAGAAATTATAATAGAAATAGAAGGATACAATAACAGAAAAATAAAAGAAAAAAAGAGCTATGTGAAGAAATAAAAAAAGAATTTTGGTTTTTTTTTTTAATGACTCAATTTTGATTGATAAAGACTACGAAGCGCGTCAGAGACTTTTGAAAAAACACCTTCCGATGTTATCGGGAACGTTGGCGTCGTCGAGAATCAGAAATTTTTACCCTTTCCATTTACCACCACCTCTTACCCACTAGTCGCTACCCCAAGCTCACCGCCACCTATCTACAGTTGAATTGGCAGTGTTGGAAGTCACGACAGGATTGCGAGAAGAGTCGACCTTAAACAGAACGGTTTTAAGGGCGTGTATCCACGCTCGCTTACTATCGGAGTGAGTTATAAATCGATTTGTATCCCGGCCAATGAGGGTTGGAAGTAGTATATTCTGATTGGCCGGTACCTAGACCACTCCCACAGTGTTAATAAAGGCTCCAAACGAAAGCCGGTTTTACAATGCCACAATTATTGCTTTACAAGATATTGTATAGATTAACGATGCTAAATATTTCTTTTTAATGTGCTGATAATAAAAAATGTGTAATTCTTATGTAAAAACATTTATATTTTTATATCAATGTAAATTAAATAAAATGTACATAAATATACTTTTTGTAGCAATAATTTCAATACGTAATGCAAATATCAAATACAAAATAAATATTTACTATAATTTAAATTTAAAAAATGTTGCAATTAAAGCATATATTATATATTTTGCGTGCAGTGTATATTAGTGTGATAATATCACTTATTTTTGTTCTTCTTTTATCTACATAACAAAAAATAATCAATGTTATACAAATTGTTTTTAATTACTAATTAAATTATT
>JANQDE010000009.1:3731327-3775338 GCA_037157785.1 Cephalotes varians
GAGAGAGAGAGAGAGACGGAAAGAAAAGAAAGAGAAAGAGAGAGAAAAAGAAAGAGAGAGAGAAAGTAATAAGATTAACATTAAAATTACATAAATATAATAAACAGCAGAAGATGTATTACCATGTATAACATGTATATTATTAAAAAATCAAATAAATATTAAACATAAAAATCAAAATTACAAATTGTAAACCTATTTAAAACAATCTAAAAATTATTGTGTGTGTAAATAAAGGGTTAATTGATGTATACATGTAAAAAATGTTTTTAAAATAAAATATATTACAATTATTTGATATTCATAATTGTAATATTACTGATGAATTTATTTAACATTAACAATAGAAATGAGAGAGTGTACATTTATAATTACCTGAAAATATCGATAGCTTATGATATAATGGCAGTACAATGAATTTAATATGATCTACATCATTTTCAGCTCATGTCAGCAATTAATTAAATAAACAATTTCGTTACATCATGAATTCATAATCTAATAAATCTAACCATTATCAGATGCGCTATAATAACAAATTAATATGTAAATTATTTGTCTAATTATTTGATGCGTTATACTAAGAATTCTATTTGATGAGTCCCTTTCCATGCATTATTGTACATGAGTATGTCAGAATGAATGAAATAAAAAATTATATTTTTTATTCTCACAGAATTTCAAATTAGTCACGAATTTGGGAGAAAGGTATCATTTAAAAAAGTCAATAGCTGTTACTGATCTCACAAATCTTCATAATTTAATCAGATCTGCTAACATTAACAGGAAAAAATCAATAAAATAATGTTCAATGTAGATGTGCTGTCATAAAAATATTTGCATGAAAATAATAATAATAATAATAATACAATATTAATAATAATAATAATACAATAAATAAATAAGATTGAAGAAAAATATCAAAGGTCACAGACAGAATTATAATTTATCTCATACTCCAAGCTCACGTTTATTCACGGGTGTCTGGTATCATTCGCGCTCCCCAAGTATCCATGATTGAGTACGAAAAGTTCCTCTTTTCTCCATGGTGAACCGCTCCGTAGGCGTAGCCACGTCGAGGCGTCGACATTGCTAGATCCCACCTTCTCGTTGGTAACTAGGGCTATGTCTACTCGGCTGGCCGTCTCAAAAAGCCGACCAATCCGCGATACGAGACGGCCACTGCCAACGCATAAAGTAGCGGAGGCGCCTTTGTCGCCTGGGTCTACGAGGGGTCGCAGAACGGGAGGGCAAAAGAGGGAGAGATGGAAAACGAGTCGGTGGGCATAGAGGAAGAGAGGGGCTAGGCGTAAGTTGACGAGTTGTGCGCGACGGATGGGGCAAACACCACCCTTCACGCATAAAGGATATGTGTGTGGGTGCATGTAGTATTCGTACAGCCTCCGGGGGTTTCCCTTCTTCGTACCCGTCGCGCACCCGTTGAGCAACCCCACGTTATTCGACCGCTCAGTTGTTCAACGCCGCGACGACGACACGGTTGCGCCACGACGGCAGATATACGAGCTGCTCTCATTGGGACCATATCTCGAGGTCCTATCTACTCATACACCGCGCCGCTTTATCATCACGCACGCCTTCATCTTTACTTATACAGTGGCTGGGTGTTGACTGAACGAGTTCTTTGCGCGTGTTCCGTCAATCAAGCGAAATTTCGGAATTTGGACGAATGTACCGACAAAATGCGATACCCAAAAAATCGTTTTGAGAAAAGATTCAATTTGATTTGATCGTTTGATATCAACTGCCGACGGTGGATCATATCTTAGTATAGATGTAGGCGCAATAAAAGCTCCTAGAATAATAATGTATGCGAGACACATGTCGGTTGAGGCATTCTGTTGAAGAAACTGATAAACTCTGCCGAAACTCTTAAAACAATATCAATCACTTCCCAATTATTTTAGTTCGTACGTTTTCTCAAAATGAGTAGTCATCAGATTCTGATGCGTCAATATCATTTCAGTTGGGCTTGAAAAACGAAGTTTCGCCGATTGTTCTTAAAATAAATTTTCTTTCAAAGAAAGCAACGATTCTGCAGAGAATGGATCAACTTGCTCAAGTTTGCATGTGCTTTCATGAGTGTAATTACGCGTGACATTTCCAGTTTGTGTTGTTTAGTGTTCATTAAAAAAAGAGACATAGTTTCAAGTTATATTAAAAAAGATTCGCATATCTGCGCAACGAAGGTGTCGTAACGAGTAACAAACGGAGCAATCTGTACCTGATCACAACGAAAATATTCGTTCCATCGAAATGAAGGACAGAAGAACAAATAAAAGTCATAGATTGTGATTAGACCAAAAGTAAGTAGGATTCCACGTTTTGTTTGAAGTGTATCATCCATCTTGCGACGGTTATCAAATGTTGAAGAAGATTATTTGCTGGCACGTCCTTCATTTTTTTACAATGAAAATAAATCGAATTATATTCTGTCATCATTAAGCACGTTAATATACGCTGCAGATATTTATTATGAAATTTTTGTTCTCATAGACATATACACGTAAAAATTATTTAAAACTTACTAGATGTTTGGGCTTCTTTCATGCCAATCGTATACATTGTGACTGTACATCTAATTTTAAACGGCCTTACATCAAAGATATAAAATTCTGGAAAAGCATGCACATATGGAAATAATCGCTGGAAGCAAAGAGTGACATCAAGGCCTACCAGATTTAAGAATGCTACTACGTTAATGCTGTTGCAACTTTTGAATTACACTAAGAATGATAATGATGCTCTATTTCTGTAATTCGGATTAAAAGTTTTGTAATATCTGTTGATTTTTGTATTTAAACTTCAGAAAATCAGTTAAGTATCTAAGAATACATGATTCTTTCCGATTAAGTTCCTAAACGTCGGAAGAAGAATCTTTCGAGGAAACCAAACAACGATCATCAATTCGGAAGAGAGACCCAATCGCGCGCTTCGTGGTCAAACAATTATATCTCCCGAATGCACTCTAACATTGACTGGTGGCTCTATACGCGGTTCAATATTCGCCTGCGTTTTTTTTTACACTCTCATTATCAAACTTGTGGATCGAAGATCAATGGTCACTTCGTCCTTGTAAATATGCGATCGAGTATGTCGTTCTGAGTTTATCGCGATCTCAGTCAAAAAGAACACAAAGATGCCACAGCAGCAGCAGCGATCGGCTTTCGCGATTCAGGAGCTGCTGGGTTTGGATGGTACTGGAAATAGGAGTGGTACCGATCGTGGCTCTCCGCAAAGTTCACCTCCCGCCGGAGTTTCAGCCGTTTCCTATGCTCCGACTGCGCCTCATCACTCGAAATTATGGGAATACATGCCCAGCCTAAATCATTTAGGCAATTTGGGAAATCTGGGAAATTTGGGGAATCTAGGAAATCTTACGGCCTCAAGGATGGCCTATTTGAATGCGCAGGCGGCTGTGGCAGCCGCTTTTCTGCCGCCACCCCATCCCCACCCAGCTCACCATGTACCGCACCATCAGGTACATCAATCAGGCCAACTTCCGGCTTCGCCGCCCAGCGTCAACTTGCATCCTGCGGCACACGCGCAGCATGTACTTCCTGGTACGGCTGTTACCACAAATCATCATCAACATAGTCCGACACAACATACGTCACCTCATGGTAAGTCGTTGATTTTGAATTTGAGTTTCTATTAAGCAGTAACTATTCAAATTTACTTATATTCTGAAGTTTTATATTAGAAATTCGAAGAAAAAAAATAGTTAATGACTTTATGTGTTTCTCTTTTGTGAATAAATGTTTAATAAAAATTCATCTGCTAAATATATCGATAATTTTTTTGTTATTATATATAATTTACGAAGACTATGCAACTATATATTGAATAATAAAATTTATAAAGAATTCTCTGAAAAGATAGAGAGAAAATATTTATTTCACTTGTATTTTAATGAAAATCTTTATTCTTTTCTTACTTGATCTTCATAAGTTTCTAATTATTCTAGACAGTCTAATATTATTGTTATTAAAAGTCTTAATATTATAGTCAGTATCATCGTCTTATCAATATTCCTTACATGATATATTCATCAACGTGTATATTGTGAATCAACATCTAATTGTGAACGAGATTGAACTTATGACCCTCTATTTTCACGAACACTGAAGTAAATTAATAGGCGTATCGTCGTTCTAGCGTGAAACGAGCACTTAACTGCCACTTATAGCTATCACTTAACAGAGAGCCACTCAAGATCGAGTTACCGAAAATTGACACACGCCTTTGTCGCGCATCGTTGTCGACATTGTGCCAAGAATCTGGGGGAATTTTTGGGAAAATTGCATTTAATCGGGCAGCTGCATAACTGTCTTATATTTTCGAGTGCATTCGAGTGTTCATCACTCGATCAAAACAGAAAATATTTTATTTACCGGATATGTTGATTTGCCACTAAATTAATCACAAATTTAACGCATTTAACAGCCCAAAAGTCAAATTATTATCATTGTACCTTGAAACATTTCCCCTTGCAACACGTGAACAAATAATTATCATGTGTAAAAAATTTTACTATTTTTTTTTTTACATCTACATAATATTACTTTTTGCTGCATTTTAATTAAATGTAGCTTTGACATTTAACAGCACGCAATTATCGAAATGCGATGCAGGAAAGGAATAAAGAGAAACAGGCTGTGGGAATTGATTATTTTCAGAGTAATCCCAAACGTTATGAATAATTAGTGCTATAATGAGTTGAGTGTTAGGCAGGCTTGCAATGTCTCACCAAAATACAAAGAGCATCGACAAAACTGGCTGTCCGTTACCGAACTGTTCTCAACCTGCATCGATGACATTGATATTTTATCCATAATATTGAAATTATTGAAACATATGTATAACGAAACATTAAATATCTTATTTATTTATTTGTATTAATCTTAAAAAAGTTAGATAATGAAGACCTAAAAGTGTAATTAAATTACAAATTTGTATTACGATATATACAAATTAATGATATATTTACATGTAAAATATATTATTTTATTTGTAACAATATAATAAACATAATATAAAATTCATATTTTTGAATATTAGAAAATATACATAGAATAACAGAAACAATTTTATAATAGATGGAATAAAAATTTATTTTAAATTTATATATATATATATACATATTATTAAAATTTATATAAATTTAAATGTATGCAGTAAATTTAATACATATAGAGGAAAATTATTCCTTTCAAGTATATACATATTACGTTGTATATCACATACATACACACACACATACACACACACACACACACACACACACACACACACACACACTACAGTCATAAAAAATTATCTTATTATGTAAAATTGCATGTATAGTAGAAGTTGCATATAATTGATTTCCCCAAATTGCTGTAATATGCAATAAGCATTATGTCATTATCTTCAAGCATCGGAAATTTCACAACGCAAAACGAATTTTGAGAACGATTTTCGGGTGTCGGATTCCAGATAGAGCACAAAGGCACTACCATTCCATTCAAATGTCACTCTAGCACCTCGTCTCACAGCATTTATTCGGTATGCTTCATTCGTTCGTTTTTGTCTTAAAACTTATGTAGACTTAAAGACGAAGGCACAGAATAAGATCTTACTATCATTAACCATTTAATTTGTTTTCAATAACAGTTATATCAAGTTTTGATTAAATTGCAATGTCGAATTTGTAAAACAAAATCTATAGATTTATCTTTTTATCATACACTTTTACTAATTCATTTAAAATTCTTGTTAACTGTGTTTTGTTTTGTAAAATGAGTGAAAAATTACATAAATAAATAAACATTGTACATAGGTTTTATATAATTTTTATGAATAAAAATTATAATGAAATTAGAAGAAAAAAAAAATCTGTCTCTTTTTTTCTTTTCTATTATAAAACTTATAATTAGTGATCAATTTACTTTATAATTAATGACAATATTTCATATTTAATTAATAGAATTAATACAATAACATTGATAATATTGATCATGTAGTATGTATTGATAACCACGAGTTACGATAAATTAGAAAGAGAAAAGAAGGAAAACGAAGAAGAATTCTTGCTTAGAAAAGCGAACTACATAGTGACAACACCGACAACAAATAAGAAAAGAAGAAAAAGACATGTGTAATGGAAAAAAGAAGAAAATGTGAGAAAGAGGGAAGTGCGTGAGCGAGCTTCTCAGGCGTTGATAGGCAATTTAGTTGATTGCCGACTTCAAACGATCTGAAAAAGCGGCTTTTAGACGCGACGCAACGCTTAGAAAGTCAAAGGCGCGAATCAAACAATCGCGGAGAGAGACTTGAAATTTTTAAACAATACACTCTGGCTTTTCTTATCCACAACACATGTTTCTTATGGTGCGATTATCCATTCATGTAGGAAAATGTTTTTTATTTATAATTTTCTTGCTTTTTAAGAGATCGTTTCGTGTATAATGAAAATTAATAGTGCGTATAATTGTATCGTTGTGTGTTGATTGAGATTTGACTTTGTAATGGATATTTGTAATTGGTACTTTATGCGATTTTTGGTTTTAGGAGAATTTTATACATCTTTTATTTTGTAGAAAATAACTTTTCCTAAATAAAAGTCCTAAACATGCTTTGAAATCGAGAAAAAAAAATTCAGCTGATTGTAAGTGATTCAATTCTGATAATGTAAAATGTTGTTCGCCTAGTGCATTCATTTTAGACTTAGTATTTGATTATTAGGAATAAAAAACAGTCACAGAATGCAATTTGTTGTAATCCTTTCAATGTCTGTATTAAAAAATATGCGTGTATTATATATTATAGCATTGAAGAAAATTATCATTTTTATATAAAAACTTAATATTCAAGATTCTTAAAATTAGTAAATTTGAATGTAATGTCAAAATTGCAAAATGTTATGATTATCAAGAATGCCACGGAAAGTTTTAAATTCGTCTATTCGCATTCGCTTTTTTTTGTTTCGTGTGCTCATTTGTCATCGCACAGTCACGCCTTTGACGAATTTCCTTTAAAAAGTTACGACGACGAAGAAGAAAAGAGGAGCGAATTGGTAAAGAAATGATAACTTATGGACAAGGAGTCTTGCAAGATTAGATCGATACTGATTAGTACTGAATAATACAAGCACGGATCTGTATGTTTTATCGTTATTCAACATTTGCATTAACATAAGATTTGCGTGTAAAAATGTGCGACAATGTGTTCGAATAAAAACCTCTGACAGATTAATCAATTGCAAATTTGTCAGTGGGCTTTGTTGTCGGGAAAAATCGCGCATTTTGACTTATAAGAGACTCGCGACATCGATTACGTTTGCATACATTTGTACGCGCAAATGCGCGACTTTTTTGCGCGACCACGTGTAAGTGGCTCGCGATGCAAATTAGTTTACTTGTAATAAAATCGATACGGAACGGATTCTTGTACGCTTGCAAAAGTAATACAATGGGAATCGCTATTAGTTTTCAAAAATTCAAAATTTTGCTCTGTACGAGATAAAATGATGTAAATTGTAATGTAATAATATAATGTAAAATTATGGAATATAATTCTGAAATTTTACAAATAACAATTTGTAAAAATTTATGTAATTTATATTATATAAAGGGATTTATTCTAGTAAGATTTCTTTTTTCTCGTTTTACCCTTTAAACATTTCATGTAAAATAAAATATGTACGAGAATATTGAAGTATGTATTAATTTTTAAAATTTTGATAAATTAACAATTACGATAAATTAATAAAAATATAATGCTTCTTAAAATATTATTTAAAATTTTAACGAGAACTATAAAAAAAGAAATTTATTCAATGGATGCGTGATAACCAGAAAAATTTGAAGTTGCAGACTGGTATTTGGAAGAAAAAATAAATGGCATTCATTGTAACGGGTATCTTCTATTTTTTTTTTTATATATTTCAAATATATTCCGAGAGCTTTTTTCTCTCGTTGGTTTATTTTGCAAGAAAATGCAATGCAGTCGTGGCGCCTAGCCCAGCTTATGCAATAGCGAATGCAAATTAAACGAAATTAAACAGTTAATTAAAGTGCTGGCGCCCTCAGAGAAGTTAATTGAGATTCTTGGGAGATTTGTCGCGCGGAATGTCTTAATTTAGTCCCTTAAGCGCCCTAACTCGCCTTAACAACTTAGAATAATTGGATAACACTGCCGAGGCGCTCTCACCACTAGAAGGAGGAAAATTTAGTCTTCCAGCACGGACGTCTTCTTTTTTAAACGCGTCGCAATTCACGTTATATGTTCAAAATAATTCTGTTCGTTTTTCCCTAGAAAAAAATTTTTAGTTGCCAGTTTGCGTTTTACACATGATTGAAAACAAAATGGGTTTTTACATACCAACAATAAATTTGTTTATTATATTGCATTCTCTTTTCTTTTTAGCTAAAATAACGACTCTTTAATTTTCGTTTTCGTTGAAAACGTTTAAAAAAATTCTCATTTTTTAATAAATTAAAAAAAAATAATAACCCTAAGCATCTCGTTGAGACAAATTATATTAATTAACCAAAAGAATTTTCTACTACTACAATTTTATAAGAGAGATTAGATTGCAGTACATAATTGTAAACTGTTTGATTTGCAGAATAAAAATAATAAAATAATTACAATATATACAAGCTTGTAATATAAAAATTATTTTAACAATAACGTTTGTAGTTTGTTGTTTTATTTATCCAATTCTCATATAACGAAAGCAAAAACTCCATATACATTTTGCGCATTTTAATGATTACATTTTAATTTGCAGCGTATACTTTTATCATATATTATATTTTAATTATTATTTTGATAATAATTAAAATAAAATAATTAAAATACCGTGTGTGTGTGTGTGTGTGTGTGTGTGTGTGTGTTTTTAAAGTATACATATTAAAATCAATGTTATACGAATAGTAGAAATCTAAAAATGTTAAGAATTATTTACCAAAATAATTTTTCATTGATGCTAATCGCAAGTTTTTCGTGCTCCTATGCATACATGAAATACATTGCTCGAGACACACATTTATATGATTATTCATTTTTATTAATTTTTTTAGCCATAAATATAAATATTTTTTTCCGAATCATATTTTATCTTTGATTAATTTTAAATCGAATTTTGTTTACAAAAACTTACAACAGGTAATTTCATTTGATTTTATTGTCACTACACACAGAAAAATATCATTTTATCTGCTAAGAAAAGCGATTATTCTATTTATTTTTCTTCTTTTAAATAAAGATTATCTCCAATAAAGAATATTTTCTTGATAGTCTTAAAATATATTCGTTACAAATTAAAAAAAAATTCGTTATCGTGTATTCAAATAAGAATTTATTTTTTGATAAAGAATATTATAAAATTGTACTTATCAAAGAAATGTTTGATAATAAACAAATCAAATTTTTGTTTTAACGTAATATTTTTGATTGAAGTATTAAGCTTATTAGGATTCAGAATATATTTTGGATAAATTTGATGCTTGATGATGAACTTGTGATAGATTTGCGGATATATGAATTTTTGAAATTTTTGAAACAAGTAATCATTACTTAAATATAGTATGTATTTTTTATGTGTAAGAAAAAATTATAAGAGAGTTTGTGTGTGTGTGTGTGTGTGTGTGTGTGTATTTTATATAATAATATCAAAATTTAATAAATATTTTTTTATATATGAGAGATAGTTCGCGCTAGTACGAATGCACTAAGGAATATTCTTCTCTTTGCTCGGCATAATGATCTAATTCGTATTCTCTCTCCGATTGATTGCCACGAGTTTTCCCGAATAAGGCAGAGAAATAATTTTCTCTCATTATACTGTCGTCGTGATGTCAATCATTTGACCCTCGTCGCCGTAGTACCTAATCGTATAATCCGCTCCAACAAATCAATTCGGGTCTCCGACAAAAGCATCACTTCACGCTCTATAGATTCTGTCTGGCAACTATGTTGATTACGGAGATACGGAATTTTGATCAAATCATTTGGCATAATATATTTTGATGCGATACAACATCAAAATCTCAAATTTGCTTCGTGATGATTTTGCGCATGATGATTTTTCATCAAATATTAATTTTAAGAATTATTCATAAGCTTATAATAACTTGTATTTGAAACAAAGCGTAATATAGTATTAAATAATAATGTAGGAAGAAAAAAGAAAGAAAAGATATAAATAAATAAATATTAAAAATAAAACAGTTAATGTAATATATAGTGTAAAATAAAAACAATACTTTCTCTATTATACCATTTTATGTTAAATTATGCATATTTATACGCTAGAGAGCAGATTTACACTTTAAATCATCATTATTTTCTTATAATTTATTTAATTACATAAACACATTTGTAATAAATAAAAAAATGTAAATTTTTACAAAATGTTCTTTAGATTAGATTAGATTTTTGATAAATTAGAAATAAATTTAATTAAAATAAATATAAAATTGTACATTGTATATAATTATAGACAATTATCATTTTTATAAATTAATGTGTACAATATTAAATTAGAAATAAAAGAACACCTTCTAATATACACTGTCTAATATACACTATCTAATATAAATGTTTAATATCACACGACCGATGGACTATATTCAATTTTGAACCAATGATTTGGCATTACAAATGATATCGCTCTATTACTTCCATTAAAAACATATTAACCCTCTATTCCGTTTCCGATTGGGAACTTAATTTCAAATGTTCCATATTTTAATGAGTTAAGAGACACTGAAAATTCTAAGTACGTTGGTTCCAAATGGGATCATTGCACTTATGAGTAACAGGGATAGTCACCAGTTGTTCAGCATAGGTATTAACTGACATTTTGATAATTGGTTTTCAATATTTATTATAATCTATGCGTTATGTTAATTGAATTGATTTTTATTTCGTATAGAGAAATTTATTGACTGAAACATTTTATTGAGGTACGATTATTGTTTATAATATAATATAAATTATTAAATTTGTATAATGCATATGTAATTTAGAGAAATTGTTCTTTGAAAGTGTATTCCCGATTGGGTACAAAATATATACAGAAATGGACTCATCAATGTTTTGTGAGAAAAATAAGAATGCTGTTCAATTCACTGTACGAGACATACCACCAGATAGTGAAGATTCAGAACTTGAAGAAGAATATGGTAATGATGAAGAGGAAATAATAAGAGCGGCAAACTCTACGTATATTAATATTTAAATTTTTTTAATTCGTCATAAACATTCATGCGATAGAGGGTTAACTATCGAAGTAGATAACTATCGAGTTCGTCCCATAAATTTGTCGGTATTGTTTCAAGGCGGCGCGTACACACAGCCAGCTATCAATCGGTCTTTTCGCGGGGTGCACTCATCTCGTAAATTCTCACCCTTTGACACGTGCCCGATACGAACCTCCAGATTCAGCAGGGACTGGCGACAACTATGGCGGTGCGCGTCGGCGCGACAGTATCAACCCTGTAGGCGCAGAAGCTTCACCCCTCGGGACCTGCGGGATGTTAATGAAATAACACGGGAATTAGTCTCGGACATTACCGACAAACTATGTCCATTACCGCATCCCGCTCGAAAGTATAGCATCCTCTCACAAAAGCTGAACTTTGAGGCTTGGTTGTACTGGACAAATTGGGAAAAGGCTTAAAAAAATCAAAGTAAACTATAGTTTCTTTTACGTCGTATGCGTGTAATTGCGCAAAATTCGTCGTTATATTTTCTCATAAGCATCATACATATCATATTGGATATATTGTAAATTTGAAATTTTTCATCCCGTGAATTGAGAAAACAAAATAAATGTACATTCTATTATATATGTACACATATGTGTATATTGTTGAACTTTTAAGCGAACGCACATAAGTCGTTCAAATTAATACGAATTTTCAGTTTAATGCCTTAATTGCCTTAATTGCCTTAATTGCCTTAATTGCCTTAATTGCCTTCCCTAAAAAGCTTTGTATACATGAAATCACGCTTCGAATACACGCGCGTCGTTGTTGCCCTTCTTCCCTTCATCATGTCTTGTCGCAACACGCTTTTTCTTCGTTCCTTTTTTGATTTTTTCACTTTCTTGCTCTCGAAGTTCATAATTATCTTTCTTTCTCCTGTCTGCAAAATTCTTTCCTTGTTGATCTCTAGTTTGCTCATGCATATACTATCTCTTATCCTTTCTCTTATCCGTTCATCTTTTCGTTACTCGTGCATTTTATTCCCTTTTCATTTCTTTCTTTTTCTTTTTCTCTCTTTCTGATGTACAATCTCTCTCTATCGTATTCTTATCCATTCCCCATATTTCCGTTGTTTTCTTTTCTTATCATATAAATTTTCTTTCTTTTATTGACTTCCTCTCATTAATTAATTTAATTTTATATCTTATATACGTACATTTTTTCTTATCCATTTTTTCTCTTATTTAATTTCTTGACAGTATCTTTCTTGCTTCTTTTTATTTTTCTTGTTCTTACATGTTTTGTTTAAATTAGATCATATTAATTTCTTATTTGTACTTACATTTTATTCTTTATATATACATATATATATATATATATATATATATATATATATATATTTACACACACACACACACACACACACACACACAATTATTATTTCTTAGATATAAATAATTCTTTTAATTTTATTGATAATTATAATTTAATTTTCAATTACAAGTATCATAATTACTCTCTTTCTCTCTCTTATTTTTCATTTATTTTTTTCTTCTTATTTTATTATATGATACATTTTTATTATACATTTCTATATTTGTCTGTTTTTTGAAAGCTTGATGTAATATTTGTTGTAAATAATGCGCACGCTTTAGGAGACTTCAGAGCGTCTAATAAATATCGAATCAATCAATTAATCTCTCTCTAAATTATTAAAATTTTTCAAATTTAAATAGCATCAAATAGCAAACGAGATATCCTACATATTCTACAGTAAATATAAATCTAAGAACAGAGAAAACCTGATTATTTCGAGAGAAATTGCATGTCAAGTTATCGAGAAGATACGCTCGAGCAGCGTGTTGAATGAACCATCGTGTCCCTCAGCCGTCCGCGTGCACGCCTTCGACCGTAAAAGAGACCCGTAGAGGACTCCTTTCAAGAAGTAACCGCAAATCCTAGTATAATACTAATAGGGTCATAATAGGGTCAATAGGGCTTAGCCGTGCGACGACAATAAGATCTTGTCAAAATACGCCGGGTAACACGAGCCTAGGAAACGGATTTTTCTCAATGGGGGTCTGTCTGTCCCCCTCTACCGCATCAACTGATACGAGGCGATGCGCATTATGGGATTTTCAAAAAATCTGAAACCTTCTACCCGAGTGCGCGATTGAGGTTTAAGTTTCACCACGTTCGGCAGCCGCCGATCTCGTGAAAAGAAAATGAATAGGAAAAACCGAAGAATGTCGTATCAATCTAATGTTATTGGGATTTCAAGTGAACAGTTTTATACACGATATATGACATTTACACTGAATACAAGCTCAATTTCCGGCGATGTTTTCTTTGGCAATTGAATAATTTTTAATTAGCGTTATTATATTTATGTATAATAATCTATTAACTGGCATAATGAAAAAGTTGTTTGTTGATGTTTCATCTTTTTTCTATATTAACATTGATATGGAGATCTAATATATTTTAAATTAATTAAAAAATTAATTAAAAAATAATACAAAATTAAGAAAAAATATCTAGGAATGTCTCTCTTTCTTTCTCTCTCTCTTCCTCGATTATTCTCGGAAGTTCTGATATAAGTTCTATCGGACTAGTTGTATTATTAAGATAGATATGATTTGGAATTATGGAATTTGCGTCAGAGTACAAATACATCTCTAAATATGTCTAAGATTTAGAATAATTAGAGCGTTCAATAAGAATAGAATAATTAGAGTGTTCAAACACAGGGGGAGCAATCAATTTTCGTACAAATGTCGTTACATGTAAGATTTCTCTGAAAGAAGCATATTACTTTTTGTAGAAGGAATAGTGAGTCAGGCTTGTTTAATCTTCCGTTGACGGGCCATATTTTTCTGGATTAATTTATCAAACAAACATGCAAACCTGGGTCAAGCTTGGCATCCCTATTTTAAGACGCCGGCTCGTTAAAATCATTTGAGGGTGCAGTTCCGCCACCATCATTGCCAACCTTCCCACTGTGAAACACGAAGTCTATCTTGCACCCGCCAACAAACCCCAACTTTCTTAGAAGGCAAATCTTTTCCAACCCCTGTTTTTCGCTACCCTAGCATCACGTCGCGCATGGTGGGATGACTTTATCAGAACATGGCTGCATTATAAAACGTCTTAATACGTAGTGTTATTTTATTCCGAAAAATGTTTTTACAATATTAAAAAATATCCGTTTTTTTTTGTTACGTAACAGAATTAGAAGAACAATGAATAGTTAAACATTAATTGAAATAAAAATAGTGATAGCATTTATAGCAAAAGAATGTAATTGCAGACCCTTTTAAAAAGCAAATCAGAATGTTTCCGTAACAGACAAAAGAGTTCATATTTTATAGATATTTTATATTATTACACAATATGCTAACGTAAAAGTATTCTTGTTTCAAGTACTCCTATATTAACCAATTAAGCGATGCTCTGGCAAACTAGCACAATTATATAATTGATCTAAATTTTGTAGTTTCAATTAAAAAAAAAAGCTTATAATGTTATGTCGAATTATTTATTAATAATAATAGTTATTGAAAATAGTGTGTTTGAAATTAAATGTGAATAATTGAAAAAAACTCTTCTTCTTTCCTCGTAAAAGAATAAATAATATTTTGAACGTTTGTCGATATGGATTTCGAATTAATTAATTTCGGCTTATCATCCATCAATACAGCCGAAAGAATAGAAAAGCAAATTCTTTTAAGAATTATTTGAATCAAACGATCTAGATCATGGGTTTCCTTTCATTTAAAATATAGAAAAATCTTTTTTATAAGATTTTAATTAGTAAATTACGGTTAAATCTGAATGCTGAGTAATAATACTAGTGACATGTTTGAGAAACCGTATGTTTCTGTAGATAGAAGGAAAGATAAAGAGCATGTAGAATTATTGTTAGTAGGCAGTAATGAAATAATTCGTCGTAATAATCACAGCTCGCGTTAATGTGTACTATACGTATCCATTTAATAATATCTCAAAGAAATGTAAATTTAACGTTAAACTATCAATCTCACTTTGTTCTTTTAGATAAATATCATTTATTACCACTTGCAGATTAAATTTGTAATAAAGATTATTTATATAATTAATAATTAAAGTTATTTTAATCGATTAATTATTAACTGACATTTTTATTGATAATTTAATTAATATTTTTTTGTTTTAGGATTTTCGCAATCAAAAGGTTCATTCTCCACGAGTCCAGGTGAGATTTTTATAAAAATATAATATTTCTAATATATTGATAATATTACAGTAAATCAAAATATGATTTTAGTTAATAAAATGTGACGTAATAATTTAAAACATATAAAATAAAATAAAAAAATTAAAACATTACATTAAAATATAATAGTGAATAACATTAAAATCTTAAATATGTTTATTTCTCTAGAAATTTTTATTTTAATATATTTATTTCAAAAACTTAAAAGAGAAAGAGAGAAGGAATATTAGTTAAAAATAAGAATAATTGGTTTTATTAAGAGAAAACATATCTAAAAATATCATAACTCATTCAAAATTTGATTAGATAGCGATAAAAAAACGTAACGCCATAACATTTTTATACGCAGTAGAGTGCTCTTATGTATTTTTCTGATACATAATACAAAATTTGCATACAAAAATTCACTTGTCTTTTCTTGAGCAACTACCAAAATCGTAAATCCATATGTAAATATGTTCATCGAGTTGAATTTACGAATGCTTCTCAAATGCGAGTACTGTAAAAATTGATCGTGTTTGTAATATATATATATATATATATATATATGCGATATTTGTTTCATTTATTGTAACATTTTTAAGTCAAGTATTTGTTTACGATACAGAACTAATTTGTTGTAAAACAAACTTGCATTAGTGTTATTAATTACATTGTTAGAAGTGATTATGTATAAAAACTTGTAGTCTCCAAGTGTATCAAAATAAAAAAATTATAGAATTCTCTTCACAAATAAATTTCGTAAATTGCAAAAAGAATTTCAGTGTCATTAGTGTTGGTTGTTAGTTAATAAATAATACTTGCTTTCTGTGATTCTACAATAATGAGTTCTATAGATGCCATAATCATTATCATTATATGATGACATCATGTGCATTGGAAGACGGAAAAAACTACTTGCGTATTCATGTGCGCGATGATTTCGATTTTTCCAAACCATTAAGCGCGACCCGTTTAGTCCGCAAAGCGATGTCGCTTGAAACAAGAAACGACAAGTTGAAAATGATTACTGAGGATGAGCTTTGCATCTAATAGGGATCAGTTTCTGCATTGCTTGTTATAAACATCTATTGTCATAATCGATCGTATAGTCGATCAATTATCATTAGCAATTTGAAAATATTTATAAGATATATCGTTAATTTTTTAATCCTTTATTTCTTTTGATTTCAAATTGGATATGTATTATTTAAACATTTACAATAAAACTTTTTAATAGTTGATAATAATTGTTTTCTAAAAACAATATTATCGTTTACTGGAACTTCTATGTGTTTAATAGATATAATTATTTATTTTGACAAAAACATCTTGAAAGTAACTTTTTTCAATTATTAATTTAAGTGTCAGCATTCTTTAAAATAGGAATAAAATATATAGACAGTTTTATGTAATGCGTATGCGTGTGCGTGTACTTAACTTTCATAAAATTATATTGAGTAATACGAATGATGAAATAATTATCGAAGATTATCTAAAGCAGATTAATGGAATTGTACCTCAATAAAATTTACCTTAATAAAAAATATATTGTCTTTAATTCAAAATAAATAGAGCCGACATCATTTACTTTTACGGAAAATATAAGTTTCACTAGATAATAATTTTTCAAAGATTGTAACACTCTTAAGGAGCTGATTTAAGATTTGACAGTGGGCGTGGAAACATGCTCGAATTTCGAAAAAGTCTCCCGTTACCGATTAGCATTTCAATGTAGTGAGGTGTGTGCAGCATCACTAATTCCTCAAAATATTTTGACATAAAATACAATATATCTGTACGAGCCAAAAGTTAGTTGCAGGATCATCTAATTATTACAAATATAATTAATATATTAGATATATCAGAATTTAGCGAATTTATTAAGGTATAAATATTACTTTATTTCCATATTTATTATTAAAGTTATAGTCTTAATTTTGTTTTATACTTAATGTTTTAATTTTTATCCGATATACATTTTTATTTAAATCATGAAATTTTCTGTGATATCTATACATATAACTGATGCTATAATATATGGATGCTAAAATAAATTTGCAAATTCTTCTTGTGGAAAATCAGATGAACAACGATAGATGATTAAATTTTACCTCCACATCGTTCCACATTGTGTTTCCGTACATCTTCAATTTTCCAGCAATCTTTTCCAGCAGTACCGTCACTATCGCCGCGGCGGGACGGCAACGTATCTCCTTTTATTCTTGCAGGATTCTCCGCGATATTTTCCTTTGCCAGTAAATTGGACTATTACGCTTGTAGCTCTCATACCTCAGAAACGCGTTTTCGCGAAAACCGTGTATTTTCTCGCCCATCTACTATTTGGGAGCTCCTTCACACTATGCCTTCATTTCTCTTCCTTTTCTTTCTTGTTATGTTCCTTTTTCTTCTTTCTGTTCCTTCCTTTTTCTTCTTTCTTTGTCTATCTTACATAAAACTTTCTCGCATCTCAAAGTGCTGCACAGTTGTTAAAACAACCAATTCCGACGGAAAGCTCCTCGTTACTAGGTGTCCGCCGTTGTCGCGGACAGCTTCTACGTATCTGACATAAAACATCTCGAACTCGCAAAAGAAGATATCGTGCGTTCGTGAAGAAGCGTGAAGATTGCTTCGTCTGATAAATAATGGTCCTCACAATTGTGTATAGTTAATGATGTAATTGCAATTGTCTTTAAATGTTGCCATGTATCATAGATATTTCTGTAGAAATGAATATTAATATTATTAATATTTATTATTTTTCTTTGTTTATATATAATTTACATATATTATAAATAACACATGGTGAATATTTATAGTATATTTAGTTTTAAGTACATTAAATTTTATATCGAAATGTTGTTTAATAAAAACCTTAATAGAGACCTTACACGGTCAATAATACCAGTCAATATTTTACAATAAATTAAGATATATCCCTTATTACAGAGCGATACTTATGTTCGAGAATCAAGAAATCCGGATCACAGACGCACGATATTCTATAACACAATCCATTATTAACTACACATAATCAATAATATTGTTAATATTTATAATAATACTGACAGTATCATTAATTTAATTAAAGTCCCTTTAAAGGAATTTAATTTATGATTAAACTAATTAGCTTTGAGACATCAATCTAATTATACAACAATATAACAAACACACACACACACACACACACACACACACACACACACACACGCGCGCGCGCGCGCGCGCGCGCAACCAAGGCTTTTGATTAAAAGAATTATGCGAGATACATGAACAAAGATACATTCTGTTTTATCAAGTTATTGTGCTATCAGCATATTTTACATCAATAATAGTAATAATGTATATTTTCAATTACAAAACATTGACAGTTGTCTAATCAGTCATTGCGTTAGTGTGACGATTGATAAATATTACTATTAGTTTTGCATTAAATTTTTGTTAAAACAGTCATTATCAAAATATTATGTCTGTTGTACTAAAATATGATCATTTTGCTTATCATTTCATCAAGTATTACTTTGCTGGAATACAAATTTATAGCAGATTTGTTGTGTTACAAAGAATAAGATTATTAAAATAATTTAGTTACGTAGAAAGATTTTATTATATACTCATACTTTGCGTATAATAGATAATAAATATTTGGTTCTCAATATGTCCAAGTTGCACTAATCATTTAAATTTACTAATTCTATATCAATTGTATTTTCTGTAAGATTTCAAGTCTTGATGTACATTATTGTACAATTATATTATATAATACACACACGCACACATACACACATATTCTTATTTAATATAAAATGTTACATTAATATGTACTATAGACGCGACACGATGCATAACACCATATTCGAAACATGTTATTGCTAGAAAGCCGTACTTTCAGACGGATCAACGATTGCCTCGTCGAAAGGGGCTGCGCGCTATGGAGCGTTTAGAGGAGTGCCAGAAGCATTCCCGTATTCCAATCCAATCATCTCGTTTCCTCTCGTATCGATTTCATCGTCCGCTAGAAATTTCCTTCGTGAAAAGAAACGCATAAGACAGCTGGAGAGGGGAGGACAAGCGACGGAACAGGGAATTACGGCGGTAACTCGCGAGACGGACGACAAGGAGAGAATAAAACCTGGTTTCTATAAACGATTTTGAAATTGTGTGCGTCTCGGCACGACTAGAAGCCTGAGCTGGGGGTAGCGGGACAAAAAGGAGGCGGAAGCGCGAGTAGCAGCAAAGCTAGGAAGGGACGGCGAAAATCGAAGTTGGGGAGTCGGCGTAAGACATAGAGAGCGAAGTAGGGATGTGGCTTGTATTTTTCTTCTATGAAAAATTAAGTGCGTTCAACCATGAAGGAGTTTGCCTGATTACTAGCGTCGTTCAAGTACGGAAGCCTTGCCAACATTTTTGTCATAAAACGGTTTCTAAAAGCCTACGCTATCTATATATATATGCCATATCGTGCCAATGTATCTTTCAGATCTATATGCTTCGCGCAATATCAAATTGACTCAATCGTCTATAGAAAAATAAGCTTTATTTTATTTTTTAAAGCATATATACAAAATATCCAAATAATTTTCCTAAGACAAGTACCGATGATTAAAATTTTCATTACCCAATATTAATAATTATCTACAGATTAATAATATACCGATTAAAATACAGGTAATTAAAATAGAATGGAGAGACTGAGAGAGAAGAAGGAGCAATAGATTGATTAGCAATAGATTGATTTGCAAAATATTCTTTTAAATAATGATATGACAATTGTATTATATATCAAAAATTATAATATCGTGGAAGGGCTAATGAGAGCTATAACACGCTGTTGATGGTGCGCAGTAACTAATAAGATTTATTTAGTATAATTACAAACGTTTCGGCTTACCTTTAAGCCATCTTCAGTGTGCACGTTCAACTTTCAAATCGGTTCCGTTAACAATGTATTATATATTATGTATTATGTATTATATATGATTGACAGTAAGGCTAATATTATTCTTCTAGACAATAATATGACAATTGTATTGTATTGTATATGACTGAGTAAGGATAATATTAAGAGCAAAGTGAATACAAAGAATAGAAAATGAGCTAGTCTTTTTTGTCAAATATTTTATATGTTTTACGAAAGTGACGAAGTGTGAAATCGTGAAATCAAATACAGCAGAAAAAATACGTTTTGATCAAGCAGCAAGCGAATTAAAGTTAGAAAATGTATAACTCTACAGAAGTGAAATCTTTCAATTTCCAGCTGTGAGTCTCATCCCTTTTGTTTCTACCCTCTTTTTTTATTACCTGTGACCTGATTGTAAAGGCAATAACGATTCGAGATATGAACATGCTTTTGTTTGCAACTGCTTCTTTTTATTCAGCAAACTTTTCCGAGGAAAAGGATATCAGAACACGAGAGTGTCGTATTAGAGATGGAAATGTGAGCATAGAATAGGAAGAAAAAAGAAAGAATAGAACAGAAGGAAAAAGAGATGTAGCTAAAGAAGATAGAAGAGTGTATAGACTCCGAGGGAGTTTACGTCCTAGAGGAGGAAACAGGGGTATTAATTAAGAATTAACATGCGCATTGAAGCTACCCTTAATTAGTAACAGTTATTGCAGCTGAGAATATTTTCTGCATTTATAATGCTGCTGAATGTTAACAAGATATTTATTTGAATTGCGACTTAAATAGAAAGAATTGAAAATTTAATTTTGAATTTGAAATTTTGTAAAGTTTACTTTAAATATTGATAAATATAGTCTGTAATAAAATATGGAGCTTTGTGTAGACTTTTTACTAAGCGAAGAGTGTGTTATTAAAATATTGCCCTAACAGGCAACTTTGAAAGGATTCGCGTGCAATTGTTCAAACATGTGTTTTTGTTTAATTTAAATAATAGCTTCTTTTTATAATTTGTCAGGAAAAATAATGAAACACCAATCATTTAAGTAGAACGGCTCATAACTAAACTTTACACATACTTATATATCCTATTGATTAGTCACAGATGATTTGGAAAATTTGTATTCAAGGAAATTGTATCGTAAATTGAAGAAGAATTTCTAGGTTTTCATTCTCTTTACGGTTTTGAGAAATCTCTCGACTGATAATAAGTCGTGTTGTAGACTCCGTGTATGCGTAGAATATGTAAAATTGTGACGTCATCGCCTGGTGGCCATTTTGGCTCAGCTGGTCGTGACAAAAGGCAACTTGAATAGCAGGACGCCATGTCCTGTCCAACGCCCATCACACAATAAAGACAATATACACGTGTTCAGTGCTACGCATATGTCGATGTCGCGGATTCGTATGTGTTTGTGTTTTGTGTGTGTGTGTGTGTGTGTGTGTGTCGCGTGCGCGCGCGCGCTTACATGCATGTGCTCTCTGTAGAGAGAGAACATATACTAATTTCAAATCTTTTTCTCAACTTTTAAAACCATTTTATTTTATAATTTGTAAGTCAATCTGATTATAAAAAAATTAGAAGACATTTTATAAACTCTTTTTTTTATATGTATTTACACACGCGCACGCGCGCAAACACATTTTAATTAAAGATAAAATATGTAATTTTATAATACTATTTAAAATTTATTTACTATATATCATTTTAAAGTTATAAATAAAAATCAAGTCATTGAGTACAAATTAAATACGATGAAATGTTTTTGCTTCTAATTTTTGATATTATGACCACATTAAAAAAAAGAACATTCTTTAAAATAATTTATATTCGTTTAAAGAATGAAAAACGTGAAATGAAGATATGTGCGAGAAAAAGAGGTGCGAGAAGGCAAGTTTTCGCTTCAGAAAATATTTTGACATGTACAGTTGGTGGCGGTGGTTGCAAGTATGTCAGGTAAATTTTTTACATGCCGGTTTTAGGTTACACTGTATGGGTTGGCGCTTTAAAGCGATACACGACTCGTATAAATATTGCGCGCCTGAAAATGCACCGTCAAGAGCACGTCCGGGCCATCCTCGACTCCTCGAGGCGGAATTGCGAAGAAAGGTAGACGGGCGAAGGTAGTGGGAAGAGAAGGCTCTCTTTTCCACCCCTGCTTGTACTCTATCCTCTATGCGGATACAGTGACTACATTGTGGGTTTAGGGTTCATTGTGCGTCCGGCACCATGGGTATTGTCGCGCTTTTTTTGAGAGCCGGAGATTCACACCTTTTCACAGGCGCGATTTTCCACGATGAGCGCGTTCTATTGAGCGAAAGAGGATAGGATGAAAAATCAGAGAACGAACGAAAGTGCGATATAAATCTTCTTTGAATTTTCGACATTTTCAAAACAATTTATATAGCTCGCGTTTTGGATAATTTTATTTTGTGCATGATGATAATAGCAAAAATTGACATAAAAACATCTCTATTGTAAATGTAGTAAAATGTGATTGTCTATGTATTATATATTACATTCTACTTAAATTGTGCAACTGTATTTGTATGCGATTGTATTCTACTTAAATTGTTTGCGCGATTAATGTAAGATTGTATCAAATTAATTAAAAGTGTGTAAAATCTTTTGATCAGTTCTTTAATCATAATTGCTGCTTGTTTTTACTTTGCTATCTAATAATTGTATTCCTATTACAATGAATGTTGAATCGATTCAACATTCTCAATTTCGGTAATATCAAAATCGATATATATTATTAAGCTGCATCTTCTTTTGTTATTCTCTCAACAGTTCACGTTGGTATTTAATTGCGCTAATTTTAACGAGTCTAAGAGATGTATTTTCTGATGCTTCATGAATTTGTAACGAAAGGAGTTGCAAAGCTTACCAGGTTTCTCTCTCTCTCTCTCTCTCTCGCTCTCTTTCTTTGAAGAGACAATTAGATTCTTCTTGCTAACCTGGAAGGGAGTCAATGAGACGTTGAAGAGTTTGGTCTGATCGTTAAGTTTCTCTCATAGAATCTTACATTATCTTACTAAATTATTTTGAGACATCCTTTTCATAGCTTTTTTCTAAAATAAATTTACCAAAAAAACTGATATACTTGTATTTTTATCTCTAATGTAATACATTATGAAACCTATTAATTATTATCTTATATATTAATAACATATTGTAACATACATAAGAGATTACTGATATTGAAAAAATATTCAATAAAATCGCAAAATTATAGGAAAAATTATTAGAAAAACAAAATAGATTTCCTTAACATCACTTTTTCTTTTACTTCAGCCTGTATTTAACAGTTCGCGTGCTATGTTTAGATCAACATATGCAAGCGTAACTTTGTCTGGCGCCAAGAAACAAAATATGCAGCACAAGTTCAGAAATATAAAGTTACATTGAAAACAGCCGGTAGTCAACACTTTCCTGAAATGTTACATATGTCTTTAGAATACCCTATTGCGGTGCTTGGGATAGACTACTTTCAGAGTTTCTTGTAAAATCCAGTATAACGCTGTTTATATCAAGTCAAGTATGGCATATAATAATTAGGTTTTACAAGTGTATACTCTTTATTATCCCAAACAGAGACACATATTAAAACAAGTTGAACTAAGTTGAACAATGAAGATATTGTCACATTTTAGTTAGAATATATTATATATTTCTTTTATAAAGAATTTTGATTTTAAATTATAATACAGTTGGATTTTATAACATCAAATTTTTGACATTTTGACAAATATTTTACGATGAAAATATTTTTCTACTAATGAGATGGTTAATCCTAACACTTTGGCAAGTAATGATATTAACGATATAATAAATACAAGCATGCACTATTCATAATTATGAATTCATTGAATCATGAAATGTCTCAATTTGTATATTCACTGTTCACTCGCTTTTCGACATTTACTGACATTATTTGCAAAAGTTATCTCTATTTATCATTATTATTCCATTTGCGTAATATTCCATATCATTCACACATAAATGTTTTAATTAAGATAAATTATCTGAATCAATATTAAACGACAAGAAATATAAACATTGCACAGTTTTCAAGTGTTCTATCTAAATTTTTTTTAATTTGAAAAAATATTTGTATTTGTGAGTGAAAGAAAATAATGATTAGAATATGTATAGATTTTTACAATACAATCTTTCGTAACTTCAATGTAACATTAATTAAAATCCGCGCGCGTGCGATTTTACAAATTGTCTTTCAAAGAAAAAATATATAAATTGTCTTATAATTTGATATAAATATTATATAATAAACATAACAGGTAAATGATAAATGTGTAACATAATTTCTGTAGAATTGTGTATTTTTTTAAAGTTCTGTTTAGAATTATGCAATAGGATCATTCCTACGACTCATTCCTTCGTTTTCTGCCAGTTCGCGAAAAGTATGTCGAATACCGTTAAATCTAGCCAGGATAATTTTCCACGATAAATATCGACAATTTCCTCGGTCATTGATGTAAAGTCAATGCTCATTGCGAAACTGATGCGAGGATGGCTCCCGACAGTGTACCGTGGTGGGTGGACAGGAGGCGGTGGTGGCAGTGGCGACAGTGGTAGTAGCGGAAGGAGACGAGGAGAGCGAGGGGAATTAATGGGGACGGACTGTAGAAGTGGCTATAGCCTAGAGTCGTGTTAGGGCCAGGGCCATTAAGCTTAATGACATAATGAAGTAAATGGCTGTGCATGCCATGCCACGCCTGGGACTATAGCTTATAACCGCTGTGCCTCCATCCCCGTGCAATATACTGCGTGCCAGGAATTCTTGACTTATGCCGCCGCTGCCCAGTCGAAAGGGGTAGTCGCGTTGCTCTTTCTCATCTCTCTCTCTTTCTCTCGTCACTGGCCTCTTATTCCGTTTTCTCTCTCTCTTCCTTTCGCGATAGCTCTTTCTCTTGCTCCATTGGTACATTACATAAGGGCGCCCTACGTACCGCACACGTGCTGGAAGTGAATTTATTTCGGGGATTGCTAAGATGTTCACATCCGGGCATCTCTCGTTTTCCAGAAGATGATTCGCTAAAAATTTCTTTTCTGTTCAAAATTAACATGAGATCTTTTCTTAAAAATTAATATTTTTATTTGTTGAATTTTTACTTTTATATTTAATCAAATATGATAATTGATTTTATTGATGAATGTTGTAATTGAAATTGAGTATCACTATACTCAAAAGTGAGTATTATTAGGTCGATGCAAAGTTCTTGCCGAATTTTTGCAATTTTTTTTATTATAATAAAAAGAAAATGATGCAATATAAATTAATGGAATTATTTTCCACGATTTTTTCTATCTTTCTGCAATTTGTCCTCTTCCACAGCTGCATCCGGCGTCCGAAACGTTCTTTGTCATTGATATCGAAATCATGAATTTTTAAATCGTTTAAACCAATTCGCACATATTCTAATAACTATAACATTTTCACCATACGTATCATAAATAATTCTGTGTGCATCAGCAGCACTTTTCTTTTGATTTTCATCTATCATTTACCTGTTATGTTTATTATATAATATTTATATCAAATTATATATTTTTATTTATATATTTTTTCTTTGAAAAACAAAACAAGGCAGTGACATATATGCTCTTTATCATTTTTAATTGTATTAAATGTAAGGTAATGTGATATCTGTCTTGCTTGTCGATATCTGTCTTGCTTGTCATGCATAAATATTAATGCAGAAATGCCAACTTACAAAATCTATAAATGTTGCTGCTTATAAAATTATAATAACGCATGTATACAGACATCTATCCGCATCGGCATTAACTTTTGCACCGACCTGATATATATGAAATATTTTATTTTTATTTTGTTTTGTATATGAAATATATTATTTAATATGGGGAAAATATAAGATAATCAGTTACATTTGAAATATATTAATCAATTAGTAAGTTAAATAAAAAATTAGTTTTTGTTTCTTAACTTATTAACAATTTCAAGTTCTAACTTTGACACATTAAAGATGAGTTAAATTAATACAGATTGCCTTTACGAGCCCACGCGGTTATTACAGCGTTAAATCGTTATATCAGATTGTCAAATAAACATTTAATACAGAGGTAACATATTATAAATACAGATGTTTCGATTCTTGATGTGAATCCTCTTCAATGTACAATGTTGTAGATGATACAATACAGATATTCATCAAAAAATGTCGCACAGATGAGTAAAATACTGTGGTGAGAAAGAATAATCGCACCTCTTTCCATTAGTCCAAAGATAAAGATTTGAGTCCAGTACAGTAAAATTTATTCGGAGCGTCATCATAAAAAGTGGAAGGAAGAGAGACTGTGAATTTGTTACAATCAATACCGAATACAAAGCAACAACCGCGTTTGTTACAACCGCGTAGGCTCGTAAAGGCAATCTATGTTAATTTGATTTATTCTTGGAGTCATTGAATCTTTTGATTCGTTAATTGTATTTTATTTATTTAAAGATGAGCATTTATTTCAAAACAAATATATATTAATCTTTTTTAATCTAATTCTTACTCTAATTTTAATCTAATCTCTAATTAAATTTTTGGTTTAATCTACATATAATATATAATAATAATTTGGCAAGATTTTCAGATAGATGCGATAGGAATTAAATATAACAATTAATTAATAATTATGAATAACTTGTATAAAATTATAACTATGTAATTATTGACATTAAGAATACTATTATTTGTCATATAATACGAATGTCACATACTTCTATAATATATATTCTTTAATACGCTTACATGCTCTCTCGATTTTAAAGAATTTCGATGTATTATTAAAATAAAAAAAGCCAAATTAATTAAAATATAAAATTTTTTAAGAATAATTATTTACATTAAAAAAAAATCTTCAAACATTTTGATTAAAATTTTTAACAAATTTTTATACGTATTATTCTTATTCGTATTATTCTTATTGTAATTATTTTATTTTACCCATTTCTACAGAAAAAACAATGCATCATATCATGGATGGATAATCAAGACACTTTTGCATTTCTTTTCATAGCGCATGGAACAAAATCTAAGAATATCGATAAAAAATGCTGTTTTCGGGCAATCAACACTTTGCTCTTTGTTCTTATCTGGCACTTGAATAGCACGAGCATCACAATATTCACACTGTTCTTAAAGGTTCAAATTTCGACTATCATAAGAATGGACTGAATTACGCGTGTAAAAACACGGGAGGTGTGAGATTTGCGCCGAGAAAAAAAGAAATGGAATGTTGAAATGTTGAAAATTGAGAGAGGTCGAAGGTCCTGAAAACTATTCATTTGAAATTTATTATTAATCAATTTAGTTTTATTTATATTAAACAAGGATTTCATTTAAAAGAACACCGGCTTAATATATCTAAATCAATAATAATGAAGAAAATAACTTATTAAAATGAGTTCAAAGATTTATTTATATATAATTAGTAATATATTATAATGCACTATTCCTACATTAATACTAAATTTTAAAAAAATAAAATTGTTCTCTTATATATAAGCATACAGAGGATAAAAATATTTTCGTGGAAGCTATTTTAAGAATGTTTAAGATGAATGTAAAATCAATTTATTTTCCACTTGTTCTAATAGAATAAATATCGTCTATTATTATATAAAGCTTGCCTTTATTGGACTTACTTAACATTGGATTAAGTGAAAGTGAAAAAAATCGCGAGGTTTTATGCAGCATGTGATTCTCCAGAGAATCCGACGATCAAATCAACTAAATTAATCCGACTCCAAAAACATCGCGGGAGCATTAGCAGTTTACCCTAAAGCTACTGGTCGATCCGTTACAAGTGTTTTACGCATTGTAGCATGGTGCAACAAAACTGGAAGGGTGGAGGGTACCTAATCCACCGAAACATCCCTCGGGATGTATCTAGACTTCGACTACGCTCGAATACGCTCCATTCGCCCTTCCGACTATGTAAACGACCGCGTTACACGTTTCATGTACTCTATGAATAATTCCCAGCCCGATACATTTTTAAGGAACGCGATTGGCGCCTCAATGCTTTTGGTGTCGACATGCTGCTGTTGGTCTACGTGGCAATTATTAGCCAAAGTTTAATTTCAATTAACAATTTGATTTTTATGAAATTTTCTATTCAAATATTTATTATATATTTGCGGTATCTAAAAAGATATTTTCTTATCATTAGATAATAAAATCTTTTATGAAAACAAAAATTTAATAGTGCGGTGCTATTGACAATTTTCTGATCTTCGATATTAAATGTATTAAATGTACATTACGTGAATACGTAAAAAAATTTCTGCATAAAGAATTCATATATTGGATAGGTGTAAAAAGTTAAAAGTTAAATTTACAATGATTTTTTTATGTGAGAAAGAGAAATAAGGGGTTGACAGTGAGGCGTGACTAAAGTTAGCGACAGCGTACAAAATCGACGAGTAATGCGATTTCGTTAGATCAAGGGCTGTTAGGGCAATGCAATTTATCACAAGCGATGCACTGATGACTTATAACATTTATAAATAAATAATTTTTTCTTTTAGTAAGCTATATAAACTCATGTATTAGATTAATTTTATTTTAAATTTTTATCCTTTTTAATTGAATTTATAATTGTAATATTTATATATCAAATTTACACACATGTTTCTTCGTAAGTGAAATTTCCCTTTAAGTGTGTTTTAAAATATCGTAAGAAATAATTATCCTTAACAATTTTTGCGAATAATATACTTTGTATAAAAGAAGAAGCTGTCTTTGAAAAGTTAACGCTGAAAGTTCATAACGTTGAAGTAATTTATTTTTAAAATAAATAAAATTGTACAAAAATAATTTCTCTCTCTCTCTCTTTTTCTTTCTCTCTCTCTCTCTCTCTCTCTCTCTCTCTCTCTCTCTCTCTCTCTCGTAGGAAATTATCCTAATTGTTATTAAATTTGTTAATTTAATAAACTGCTAATTTGTTCTCTCATGCATTTCTTAGTTATGTCATATTTGTTGATTGATGTAAAATAGTAGTAGAAAATGAGAATTTTCGGTGTATTCGGTGAAGTTGAATCATTTCACCTTACGACGAGGCAATTTTCACATGAATCAACAAAAGGCTATTTATCTCTTCTTCATGCTGCGAAGAGGAGGGGGGGGGCAGAGGGCGGAATTTTCAATTACCACATACAAAAGAACGGGTAATTCACAGTCTAAAATGTCTTTACGACGCGTACACATCGCGAGCAGCGTGACGAGTGGCCTGAAAAGATTTCCAAATTAAATTTCGGGATTAGTATCCAGGTTTAATGCAGACAAGTGATAGCAGAAGATGTCCCAAGGGTGTGCTACACGCTACCTTAGTCCTCCTACCAATCTCATGGGATCATCATACACACGGCCTACTGTGTAACGACACGACATATCGTGTCGCCCTTCCTCCTTCGTAACACTTCACGCATTTCCATTTGCTAGATGTAAATTTGTTCTCTCTTTTTTGTTCTTTCTCTTCCTCGCTTTCTCCCTCTCTCCCTCCCCCTCTCTTTCTCTCAAACGTCGATTTTCATCCACATAAAACGTAATGCTCGGCCTCTTGCGCTACTAGAGACAGACAAAAACGCGATACGTAGGTCATATAAGCTTCAATCCTATTATTTAAAGCTGATAGTGGACGTACAGCAGTACTTATATACAATCAAAAGACTATTTGAAATAACTTTGAAGTAGGAAATATTGGAATGATCTAAAATTTAAAGCGATTAGTCGCAAGTTTATTCAAAATAACTACGAAACGTGACAGAAACTTTGGAACATCCATTAAAAAAGAATTTATTTACATTATTGTGAATTTAAGAATTAGATATGGTTGTAATAATAATCATAATATGAATTCAAATCTTAATACGTTAATATTTCTACTAAAACTCAAATTTTCCTATCCTTAATATTTTCATTTTTAGTACCTTTCTAAAGTATCTTTTCTAAATGATCTTGCATTAAGCATCTTCGTCAATAGACGAAAACCTTTTTATTTTCCATTTAGATATTTATTCTCTTCTCGATAGCTATTGAAATATACACATCCATCTCCAACTGTTTCATCTTTAGATAAGAAATATAATTATCAATAACGAGCAGCATTGAATTAAAATATCAATTATTCGGAAGAAATCGAGTTCTAAGGCGAGGTTTCGACATGAGCGGTCCGAACGTGAAACTTAAGGCTTTAACAGCTACTAAAGCGAAAGCCTGTCTCTGTCTCGCTCTTTAACACGAGAAACAAGCCGTGTTAGACGAAGGGATATTTTGAGGGCCGCCATTGGCCATCCACATTCCTTATTGTCGGTTGCCTGGTAACGGCTTGCTACGAACACAGGTACACCCCCGATGGCAACCATCCCGCAGCCACCACTGACACACACATACTATCAAGCGCGGACGAGCGTAATCCACCACATCACACCACCAGTAGCAACCCTCTCCGCGGGCTTTCCGCGCGTACACGCACATCCCCTCGGTCGCTCTGATCATTGCGCTCACGTATGCTTCAGAGTTTCTCCGAACGCGTAAAGCATGTGTACACTGGCATGAATACACTTAACTAGGAAGTTATTTCTATTTTAATATGCGACACAACTTTCGACAGTTGTCAACTTTTAATGATTATGTCTAATATTTAATACACTGTTAGAAAATTTGTATTGAATTTAACACATTTCACGTGTCCCAAATGGTCCACTCAAATTATTATGTCAATTTGACATAAGATGAATACGTTAGAAAGTAACAAACATTATATAAAAATTAATACAAAAAATGTAACATTTTGACATAATTTATGGAAACATATTTCTTCAGTAAAATTAACATTTATATGTTAAATTAACACAAACATTCATTTTTTATTTGTTTATTTTAGAATGTATGTTTTTAAATTACATTATTTTATGTTATTTGTTCACTTATAAATTATGTTATTTTTACACTAAGAAATGTTAAATATCAATTTAACACAAAATATACAAATAACATAATTACATTATGTTAAATTAGCACACCCGGATATGTTAAAAATTCAACACAGAAATTTTAACAAAGACCGTTTTTAACACAAATACAAAATATTTTTTACTGTGTATCTATAATATAATCTTTAAATATATATGATACATAGAAATTTTATATATATAAATATATATATATATATATATATATATATATTAGTAATTTGAAAATTTTCCTGCGGTGTATGATTTAAAAAGGATATTCTGTTTTTTATGATCATAGGAACAATTAAAAATATTATTAGAAATTTCAAGATTATTCGTAGTGTGAATTAATAAATGTTAATTATAAATGAGTGATATGTACATATATAAACTTAGCATATAATGTTGTGTATTTTTAAAGATGTTAGAATATTAAGAATATTTTTAAGAGTATTTCCTTATTACTCACATATTATACATACACACACACACACGCGCGCGCGCGCGCGCGCGCGCGCGCGCGCACCAAAGTTCATTCTATATATTAAATTAGATTTCTTTAAAATTATAAATTCTTAAAATCATAATAATAATAAATAATTTACATTAATAACCATATAATTAGACATCATAATTTTCTTTCTACAAACCGTAATACAATAAAAGTTTCAATGTTCAATATTCTGTTGCGAGACTGAACGAATAATTATTTTTCGAGAGCTTGTACCCTGTAAGGAAGAAATTCTGAAGAGAGCTTGCGATATATCGAGAATGTTACGGGATTAGATCCGAATTAGATGCTCTAGGTAACGCTTCGTGCGTTAACGCATATATGTATACGCGTAGCTGTTCGCATAATAATTAACTAGATTTGATTAATCGATTTGATTACGTATTCCCACTTAACGATACGACATATCTATTCAAACGTTTTCTCATACACATCTATCACTTTCACATTGTCAAACACTAGCCATGTCAAACAGTGTCAAATATTAGCAACGAATACAACTCAGAATAATATACATATGATAATTTTAGATTTCTAAATTGAATTCTTTCACGCTGAATTTCAGTAAATTGGTTAACGATCTTATCCTTTTATACAGGGCGACTCATAGGGTATGATTGAAAAGAAACTTAAATTGTGAGAAAACCGCTCGATTGCCATGAATAGAGAGGCATTTTTATTGTTCACAATGATTATACATTAGTGATATAAGTGCTCGAAATGGCCTCTCTCCTTCGCGATTACAGCAATCATCCTGTTTTGAAAACCGTCAACTATATTTTTATTGACTTACTTTTCGATGGTCCGCTGATCTGAAGCACTGACCGTACTCTCTAAATCAAAATCAATGAAATGTCACTGATTTCAGTGCTATATTTATAACTATATCAATCAGTGATATATGCACCGTCTTTCAGTGATAATACACTGATTTTGATTAGTAAAAGTACTCCCCTCTTAATCAAAATCTCTGAAAAACAGTGAATACTCACTAATAATCACAGTTATAAGTATAGCACTGCAAATCAGTGAATAATACACTGATTCCTATTTAGAGAGTATGTTTCTCTTCTTTCCACTTTCTTTGAACTGCCTTCACATTTCCATCACTTTTATGCATCGCGAACACAAGAAAAATTCGTTCCTCTTGGATGTATTTTGGCATTTTCGTAAAAAAAAAATTTCTTCAGAAATTAAAACTAACTACTGTTTTGCAAATGTATGGCTCCGCGAAGCATGAAACAGAAAAGAATTTTTCTTCTATTTCGGCGCATGCCTGAAAAATTCAACTTTCTTTCCAACCATATGGACCATTCTGTACCTTCCATTCCCCTTTTTATTTGTATTTCACTTTAACAAAACACAAAATAGATAAAAATCCTTATTTTAGTTTGATATTATGTTTCTGGTATAAACAGGATGATTGATTTGACGATTTAAAGTAAATAAGCGTACTTAAAAATCCAAGAAACAAGAAGGTAATGTAGAACAGAGGTTTTAAAGAGGCCTCTTTACTGAAAACAATGCATTGCGTTAACTATAAACGTTGCTGTATTCTGAGCTTGAAACTTTATTTTCCCTTTTCTTGATTGCTGTTTTTTCTTCATTGTTACATTCAAATGTACTGTACAACTATATGTGCTACGGTTAGGTATTTGCAATTATAATTTATACAATGAAACATTAGTTTATTATAACATTATAATAATAAGCATAGATTTCTTAGTACTCAGTATAATACCTATTAAAATATTTTGCAATGAGATTCATTGAGAATATAACTGTGAATATTAGCATACAATACAACATATTGCATTACTTATCATTAAAAACACAAATTGTTATTGTTATAATAATAATATATGTCAAGAGTCTTATAATATTTATTATAATTAAGAAAAAATATCCATACTTTATATAAAAATAGCGCAAAATATCAAAATGTCAGTTAAGCGAAAAAAATGCCGACCAATCTTCTATGTATATACAGTACTAATAGTGACGTCAGCGAACGTTTCAGACTCCAATTAATCGAGGGACATAATTGGAATTTAGCTCTTAATTACTAGTTAATTAGCCACCAGCAGTATTAGCGACAGCGGGAACGGTAGTAACGAGGGTTACCTTTAGGGAAGAGTTTCATTGTGTACATAGGTAATGCTCCGGGCTGCTTTTCGCTCGTTAATTTGACATTAATTTACAATTGATAATTATTTTTAGACAATGGATTTTGTTCGCAGCTGAATTTCGTTCAAACGAAACCCCTTTCACGGGTGCCATGCGTTCCTGCGTATCAACTTGCTGGAAAAATTGTCATTATTGCCATTGCGTATGCGAATCATTTCACAGAAATTACACATAAATGGGTGGGTTATTATAATTGTAACGTACAATTTCTTTAACAAAAATGTATACGTATAATGTAAAAATAATTGAGAAAAATCAGTTGTCATAAAAAATTTATTAATTAATTACAAATCAAATTTATATAAAAATTTTTTGAAATTATTTTTTAACATTTAATTATTCTTCTTGAACAAAAAACGAACAAATTGTAATATTTGTACTCAACTATGCTTTCAGTACTTCAACTGTATACTGCAGCAATTATATTTTGTAGTTTCGTTGCATGCAAAGAATATTTTTATAGTTTTTTCTCTTATCATATATATCATATATATATATATATATATATATATATATATATATATGAATCATATAGTATATATAAATAAATTTAAAAATTTATATAATTATAAAATTTATATAATAATTGGATAAATGTAAAATTGTACAAAGAATCTTTGAGACATGTCCGGCTTTTCCCACACACGATATCCTATGGACATTCTGGGAACGTTCAAGAACGTCCTTAGGACGTCCCTTGGAGGTCTGTGCTGTATAGGTTATATCTTTTCTACAAAATTTTATTTTATAAAAAAAGAAATGGTTTCTGTCATTCTTAGCTGAACATATAACGTTATTCTTCAAAAATATGTGTTATTGTCATGACAAATAATCGGTGCGCAGTTTGCATGAACTGGGAATTGTAAGATTCACGTCAAAATACAATATTAGTCAATAGTAATACATCAAGATTCTCTTTGACTGAAATAGGCTTTCTTTGCTTATTAAATAATATTATTTAAATATTGGTCTATTTTCACTTATTATTGTTTGTATATTATTGTGTTTTATATCATTAAGTATTATTTTCTAAAGAAACGATTCTTAATAAAGATCTTAATAAAAAAAAAAACTTCAAATTTATAATTCTTTGTAAGAAAGCAATAATGTTAAATAAATGAATTTTATTTGAATGGAATATTAGTTTAGCTTGTTCGATATTTTTAATAAAGTAAAGTAAAACAGAAAGGAATAAATTGATAAAAAAGTATTCATGAAAACTCATTTTTTAGGCACATATTATGTGGGTATTCTGGGTATTTTGGGAATCATTGCCAAATTTGGTATAATAGGTAATTTAATACGTGTACACAGCTTGAACATATTGAGCTATAATCATCAATTATAGATAATGTTGTCAAATAATAAACAGCAAATTCAGTAAAATATTAATCTCGACACATCTCTTTGATTTTTGTAGCGCACAAATGTTAATTCTGCTAATTTAATGTGCGTTCTTTATAATTATAATGTTTCTATTTTTATCTTTCGTTGAAAAATAAAATTGCGATATGTAATGATAAATAATAACAATAAATACACATAAATATATTTTTATTTCTTGAAGTTATTAAGTACAACAGTCATAAATATTATTATAAAAGTTTAAATTTGTTTTTCTATTATTACAGGTGTTGGACATAACATAGACTCAGGAAAAGACTTCACGGTAGATGGACTGTCGAGTTTCAGTAAAAAAAAGAAGAAGAAACGCCGTCATAGGTGAGTCTCTGCCAGAAACTCTAACTTTGTATTTCCTTCCTTATAGGCCGCATTATTTCTCACGAAATAAACTAATATTTTAATTATGAAAATATTTGTGCTCGATAACAATTTGTAAGTCAAAAAATATTTTCTTTATTTAAACGTTTAAAAGTTTTGTATGATTATTATATATTGATAGTTTTAATTTATACTTTTGTTCTGAAATACTGGAATATTTGGAGCTATAATTATATAAAACATAATTATATAAAACAATATTAGTATCAAACTGAAATTTAAAACGTAAATATTACACAAACCTTTCGCATTCTCAATTATTAACAACTGCCTATACAATTAACATCTGAATGCAATAACAAATTTTGTGAGAAATAATTGTAACAATATTTTAACGAATAGTAAATTTATCTTTTATTTTTTTTTTATTTTAAAACTTAAAAATCTCAGTTAAGACACGATTATGAAACATAATATTTAAAATATAGTAATATAAAATATTTTCTACATTAAAATTCTAATTTATGATAGATGTTCGAAAACAGACTAATAATATTATATTAACAAATGATGTTATGAAAATTTTTATCATATATATATATATATATATATACTCTGTAATTATGTTTTCACATAATCTTATATAAACAACTTTAATTTAACAACGCAATAAAAAATTATTTTATTACGTGCAAAAATATTTTATAAATCAAATAATATATTATTTCACGTTAAAAAATGGAATCATTCTAACATAAAAAACGAAAGAAAAGGATCTAATTATATTTTGTTGCACAATTGCATTTATAATAAGAAAAAATTTTATCATAAATATGTATATAAAGGCGAGTGTAGATATCTTCTAATTGCAATAAATGTAGAACTATAACTCCATTTTTCATAAGCGAAGGCCATTTTTGGTCAAAATAGGTGTCTTGGTATCTAATAATATTGTGTAAATTTTACAATTTTCAACAAATTTCTATGCAAACTGCGCGCCGCGATCATTTGTCTATAATTGAATTGTCTATAATTATTTATAAAAACATTCTAATATTACAAATTTTAAATTAGCGCTTATTTTAACTTATTTGACACGATCATTGTTCAAAGTTTCGACAATAATTTGATAGAAAGGATTACATGGCAATCTCTAAATGAGCGCATAAAACCGAAGCAAAATTGTCGACGATTTTCGCGTGTCCGCTTAACGAGCGGATGATCGTTCGGGAAATGACTTTCAATTTCGAAGCTTTCGTTCGGCCCACAAAGGCAGATGCCAGCTCGTTCTCCGCGCAACCTACAATTTGTCGAATCGCAAGACTAATTGGACATCTTGCCGTCAAATTCGCTTCTCCAGTTTCTGTTGTATCACGCGCATATGTGCCTCCTGGCTGAACACTCGTCTATCATCGACTGTCCATTCCGTGTTGCTGAGTTATACATCCTGCTTATGAAAAAGAAGAAAAAACGAAGTAATCATTGGTTACTGAGCGTTCGTTTCGTCTATCGTTTTTACATTGACAAAACGTATGCAACTTAATTTGATTGTAAGCTAATGATGGAATGAGTATATTCGCGGCCACTTAGAAAATAGACTTGCTGACGCAAAATCGTGTTAACAAGAATGAGAGTAGTTTCGAAGATATTATTATTATTATTATTATTATTATTGAGATGTGTGATGGTTAAATTAAGTTAACATTTCTATCACCGCCAAAAAAAATACAAAACTGAATTTTATTCTGTCATTTTTATATAAACATTAATATTGTTATTACACTCATTATCGGATAAGAATGTTGTTTCAATAATAGAAATAATAAAATACATTTGTTTTTTACATATATACATTTATTTTATTAAAAATTTTTTTCTCATAAATGTTTAAGTTATAAACATAATTTCGCAATTATCTATTTTTGAAAAAGACACTTATAGTTAATAACTATGTAATATACCAATATTTATTGATCTATTGTTCTTTTATATATATATATATATATATATATATATATATATCGTGGATATATCCACGAGAAAATCATGTAACCATATAATTTGATATTAATCGTGCAAAGGCAATACTTATAAATTTCTAGTTTGATTTAGATTTAAGTCTATGGTATATTTTAATCCAACATATTTGTTGTAGAAAGCATTTGTTTATTATAAAATATTATTTTGCTAGTCAAGTAATTTACAGAAATTTTTTTATACTGGCTTTAACATTTCTTTATAAATGCCAAATACATATTACTTGAATTTTCTTTCGATTTTTCGTGAAAGGATAAATTTAAGGTAGAAGCTCTGTAATGGCATATAACTAGGTTCATGTGGTTGTTGCTCCAGGACGATCTTCACGTCACAGCAGCTGGAGGCGCTGGAGGCAGCTTTCAAGGAAGCCCATTATCCTGACGTTTATGCCCGCGAGATGCTAAGCCTGAGGACTGATTTACCCGAAGATAGGATACAGGTAAGCGAAAATAAGAACATTTATTTTTATGTATGAATTGTAATAATTTTATAGAGACAAAGTTAGGCATTTTTTAACAATTTGAAATAATCATGGGCAAGTAAGTTAATATTATAAACCAAAATTAGAATGTTACTATTAGAAATTAGGAAGTCTTTGCAATATTGTCTCAGATAAACGCTAAAGTCACGTTATTGGGTCAAAAGACGAGATTGATTGGGTCTTTCGACTTAATCACGTGACTTTAGCGTTTATCGTATCTAAAAGACGGTATTGCAAAAACTCTTTATTGAAACTCTTGTTAAAAACCTCCATTTATAAATGGAATATCTAGAATATATGGTTATTTTTAGTCTAACTTTCCAAAAACTTTAACCTAAATTAACAGGAAATTATTCGTGCTATTAAAAATAATTATTTATGGATCTATGTAGATCTATATAGATCCTCGTTGATTCCTTCGTAAAGGATTATTGGCGCGATAGTTGCAAGTTTTGTAATAGGCGATGGCTTTATAACAGTTGGCGGTTCATTGTCAAGGGTACAGTATGGTAGCACCAAAAGTCGCAACTATAAAAGAGAATTTTTCAGAGCTAACGGTTAGTTACCGTGGACTTATAGTAATAGGCTGATATCGGTTTCCGCATAGCAAATCCGGAACAAGATTTTTTCCACTCTTTCTTTCTGCCTAGCTCTTCTGATAGTCCAGAAAAAACATTCCTTTTTCTTTTTTATTACGCCTTTCACTCTTCATCTCTTGACCGTTTCTTTTTATTTTACATCGATATTCATCTTCTCATCATTTTTCTTCATACATCACAAAGCAACACATATGTCTAATGCATTTGTCTATATGACAAATGTCGCATGCCATATCTTTCATTCGACTATTCTACAAGGCTTTTCGGAACAAGGAATAATTTCGAGTGAATGGTATATGAATCACTGCGTAAGTGGGATTATTGCATGTATTCTGGCAAGTGATTCGTGCTGTAACAAAGACATGAGATTGTTTTAAAGTTAGTACACAATAAATATGTGAAAAATTACTATTAAATGTATATTAAGAATGATTTTTAGAAACAACTTTTGATAAACTAATTTTTCTTTTTACTTAAAGGCATAATACAAAAAGCGAAATGCGTTATGATACAACTTATTATTAATAATTTCTATTAAGACTTTTACGTGATAATTGTTCGACCATAATTATAAATTTTTAGAAAAAATACTAATAATTTTGATGCGTGCGTGCGTGTGCGTATGTGTGATGGTTTCAATATCAATCGATTTTTCTAAATTTAATACTCACCTGAAGCTCACTTTAAGTAGAACAAAGTATAAAGACATTTGCTAACAAATGCCTGCAATTGAAAATTTAGACAATAGACGGCTGAAAAATCTGTTACCATTCCTTTTTCCCCTATTGTTTTAACAAAAAAGGGAGAGAGGGAAGGAGAGGGAGAAGGAGGGGGGGGGAGAGAGAGAGAGAGACTGACTCAATAGTTTTCATCTATGATATTCCGATTGTGTGCGTGTATTAACACGGCTTGCGTATATCGTACATCAGAAATGTCCAAGTGGATTTAACTAAGAGATTCCGCACCCTGCTTGCATATCCCCACTACTACTAACTTATCACACTTGTCGATTCGTATCGTAGACTAGGGGAAACGGGGAGAGTATGTGGGAGAAAATGGCCCGCGGGCCACGACTCGGACACCTCTGTATATATGTGAATGAGCGTTCCCAGCATGTAGACATACACATATACACGCAACCTGTACGCGGCAGCTAGTGATTATATTTTGATATAATTCGAAGTACGAGGGCGGCTGCCGCGAGCGGCGGGGGTGGCTGGTGAGCCAAGTAGAAGGGAGACTACAGAGGGGAGGTTGGGGAATCGTGACGGCATGGGGTTGTCGAGGCTGCTTGAAGCGTGCAGGCGCGTACACACAGAGTGCCGGGGAACGACAAAGCGGCCATTACAGGATGGGTGCGGTCCCGCGAGCCAATCAGAGAGAGGAGTCAGGGACCGGACGGCCAATCAGAACGCGCTTTCCACCCGTCTTTTGTTTCTAAATTTGCGCGCGCGACGGGGACACAATATAACGAGGCGCGAGACGGAAAGAGGATCTGATAATCGTTAACGGGGATATTTTTGCACGGGGGAGGTGACATATCTCTCTCTCTTTCTCTCTCCCCCTCCCTCATTTCATATCATTCCTTCTCATTTTATCTCGCATATTTTGCTTCTCGTTTTTAAATTTGTCTTTGTCTAAACTAACTGAATTAGTTGAACTTATTTAGACATTGTGCAGCATTTTAAATTATTTAAATTTTGAAATTTTTGAATCAAATTATCAAAAGATTATTTTGTGTAATAATTTACAGATTACCGTATTTATTTATACCGTATTATTTATATTTCATTTTTCGGTTAACATTTACGGTTTATTTGTTTAAATTGTTCTATGCTTGTAGTATAATCATATCCTGCTATTTTTATTATTTTATTAATCTATAAAATATACTTATTTAAATTAATTGTACTTTTTGAATTTTTTTAGTAAAATACGGAACATCGTTATATATTACATTCTATATATATTTTTACATGTAATCAATTTTTTAATACTAAGAAACATTAATTTCTAAGAACACTTCATTGATATATAATTAACTTGAAAGATTTTTAAAAGAAAGTTCTTTGGCATTAATAAAACAAAAAAAGGCAGTTTTGTTCTCTTAAAAATAATATAATTATTCAAGAAGGCTTATTATTGATGAAATTGTAGAAATAGAAATAAAAATCTAATTAGCTATGTGAAAAAGAAGTGTACATTGTTGATGAAATTGGACAATCAATAAGTACAATAATGAATTTCCTAATTACAAAATATTTCCTCTCTTATGCAAAGTAATATCAAAATGATAAAAAATTGATTACAGTTTCTTAATGTAAATATGAGATTGAATAAAATTGACTTTATTCATGTAATACTTTTTATTTTTTAAATCTTTGATTATAAATATCACGCTCGTAAGAAATAACTGGAACGGAAGATTTCCGCGCTAATGAAATTGTCTCGTGTCCATTCGGTAATTTAACAGTAAGTCGATTTCTGAATGCGTCGAAGTGTTGCTACTTAATAAAATTAATGGTTTCGATACATTGACCTGATGTCTGGATAGAAATTAATTAGTTATGCTTATTAAACTTTACAAATTGCTGGTCATCATTTATTATGAATATACGAGGATGTAATTATGAAAGCTGCTCTAATAAACTAAACTCTAATAAACTTCATAAAGATATTGTATGAAGTAAAAAACGAAATGATTTTAATGGATGTGGAAAATAAAAATACAATTTTTTAAATAATAAGATAAAAGATCAAATAATAAGATAAGAGTAAAATAAATAACATTTATGTGTTATTAAATTTGCGCATTGTGATTTTAAACGATATCTGTGTTAATACTAAATGGTGTTAACATTAAGTTATGCGTTACTAAATTTATGTAACGAACAATTTAAATAATGTAATTAAAATGCTCGTTGTTTAATTAATCGCGTAAAACGGGTTTAAAAATTAATTGATCTAATTGCAACAGAAACTATCGTTAATATTGTTTATATATATTGATTCTGCAAAACTTGTTTTACGTATGTCGATCATCGTTCTTATTACTATAAATACAATGAAATTGATAGCTTTGTTATGCCAGTAAGTTACTTCTATACCAGAACTACATACCGAAGAAAAGTAGTCGGAACCTCCTGCAGCGAGGTTAATCGAAATGTCTTCAACAGACTGCTATACTAGTTTTTTATATTTGAACTTTATATACGAAATATCATTATACGATAAAACACACGTTTATATATTGGATATTATACCGATGAAGAGAGAGCAATCGATGGTTTTTCTTGATCATTTCTTTGATGCATTTATTGCATTATACTATGATGGAAGATTAAATGCTTGGAATTTCTAACATATAATCAGTTTCCCTGTAAATGACATAAGGGAGGTAACTCGTTATAATGAACTCATGTTCGCAACTTTGCTGCGACTGATTGGCGGGTAGAATCACACACAAACGGACATAATTTCGGCGATCTGAGGTTTCTTATGGGGCGAAAATTACACCCTGTATTCCTACCAGTTTCAGCGCGATCGATATACGCAGGAAGGGTCCCATGTTGCGGAGCGATTTGAACTAAATTAATAGAAATGAATATTGAGTTATTGTACGATTAGAGCTGCACGAGCCAAGCGGTTGTGAGAAAGTGAGTCGGTCAATATTTCGCGCTTCACATGTTTTGACAGCTATTTTGTAGCTTTTTGAACAATCAACAAAGTTGATTGTTGTTGATTTAAAATGTTTTACTGAAATTTATGAATAATGAGAAGGAAAGCTTTTTTTATATACGTAAATAAAGAATAATTTTTATTCGAGCACAAAAACTTATTAAGTATTACAGTCAATCGAAAAATTTACTTGTGTATGGCAAATAATTTGTCAAGTTATATAAAATTGACTATATTTTCTCTCTCTCTCTCTCTCTCTCTCTCTCTCTCTCTGTTTTAAATAGACTTTAAAATTATATTTTTGCAAGGACGGCACTTTTTTTTCTTTGAATAATTTATCGCGCGTAACGAGATTGTAAACTCGTGAAGGGAAAGGCGATGCATAGGATCGTGTCAGTGTTCTGCCGTAAGCGGCCCATTAGCGAGGAATTTTGACGCGATTCACACAATCGTCACACGTCCGTTGGATGAAGAAAGCAGAAGGATGGAAAGCCGCCTTCGAGTCGGAAAGAAAAAAAATTTATTTCAAGTAGCAGTGAGCAGCGAGCGATGCGCAAGTCATCCACAGAACTCTCGAGAGTTCTCACCCGGGTTCCACGTGAGTTCCCTGACAAAAGTTTCTCTGAAGGAATCCCCCTTCCTGACAACAAGGCCCCATTGTCAAGGCCCCGTTTGCGCTCGAGCGCCATTGAGGATTCGTTAGAACGGCCAACCAGGTAGGAGGCGCGAGTCGCTTCTCCGACAAGGCGTTCGACATTTCCTTCTCATTTTGCAAGATCACTCTGCCACGTCCTACGTATTTCACGTTCTACTATTTCATATTATCCTTTCATAATTAACAGTTTTATCTAAAGCATTTTGTAGTTATTTTATATTTCTTAAGTTCTTAGAAAGGATCGCGCATTGTGTTAAAAATTTTTAGGTAATGTCTAGTAGATATTTTTTTTTCTACATTCTTTTTCACTTAATTATATAATACATTATGTTTATTTAACAAGTTGTTTGAATAAAAATTAAATAAGCTTAATAATCAAAGGAATTTTTGGCGAGATTGATTTGCTAATTTAGAGATTTGATAATGTACATTGTTATCAAATATAATATAATAACTTATATTAACATATTTCGTGCCGCGTCGTTTTTAACACGATTGTTCATTTGAGCCGTGCCATCGTCACGTATATGCTGTGTTTACTGTAATAACTATATTCTACATTCAAAATATTAGATAGTTTGAATGAAAAGTTCAGTGTGTAAAGTAAAATAGAGAGTGTGATTGAAAATCGTAATATATGTACATATATGGTAATGGTTTTTCTTTTAATTAGATTATTAATGTCCGTTATATAAAATATCGTTACGTAATATTTAAACACTAATATTTAAATTTTCAACGTTTTTATGCAATCTTATATGTAAAACATTATAAAATGTAATATATATATATAT
>JANQDE010000009.1:3776153-3824125 GCA_037157785.1 Cephalotes varians
ATTTCTTCAGAAAATATTTTTAATTGAGAAAATTCTCATGAATATTCGTATATTTTTTTACGAACATCTTAGACAATAATCCAATTCATATTTAAACAATAATATTTTATACATATATATGTATATTTAATAATAATTAAATTTTTTACTTACAGTATCAAATGTATACAATTATGAGATACTAATTCTACATAGTTTATATAGTATCATTGTACATGTTAGAAACACATTGGAGGGTATAATTCCTTGAAATGACATTATGAGGAATCTAGTCACGTCTGTATTGCTACAAATAACTCTTCTTCTTTTCATACTCTCATCTTCTTTTTCCTCTTTTTTCTCTTTATCTTCCTCTATCTCAACTTCTTCGATCTTCTGCTACAATGTCTTACAATCCTCCGTTTATTCCTGGACTGAGTCGCAAGATTGCTCGTAGAGAAAACGTGCTAAGAAAGGGTAATGGTGCGGAAACGGCTCAAATGACCCGCGAATTTTCAGCAGGCGGACGAGACTTCCTACTCGTGTTTATGTTTAGTAGGCACCCATCGTCGTAAGTTGTTGAGAATTATGCCGATATTACTATTCATACGGAGAATTTATGGTAATTTTCGCAAATCAGTTGTAATTCTCCTCTGTATTATTCACGCCGTCGTTTTCGCAATCTCGGATCTTTCGTATGATACTTTGACAATTGTTATTGATCTCTTGATATTTCTTGATATTGCAACGTACTTAAAGTTACAGTAACATCTTTGATAATGCAACGAAAATTACTGCTACGATGTCGTTATATATAATGTGATATTGCTGCAAATTTACACGAAATATTTTTCAGTTAAATTTAATTATTTAGTACTTGTATATTTTAATAACGTGCACAAAGTTCACATTTAGTAATTAAGTCTAAAATTATACAAAATTATCTCTATTGTTGTTACTAACATTTTAAATAATTTATATTTCTGTATTTCTAGTTATGGTATGACTAAATCAGGTATAAGAACGATAAAATCAATAGGAAAACTTAAAAAGAAATCAAATTGAATTATTTTCTATTTTTCAAAATGTAGAGAACTATGAAAAAGAGAGACAATACGAGACAAATGACTTAATTGTAGTATTATTATAAAAAATTATTTATATTATTACTTAATATTTTATACAATATACATGTAAAAAAAGAAATAAGTACATTCTATTTTTTTAAGTGATTTTGAAGTGGTTTTGCAAATTTTTATTTAATATATTCAATATAAATGAAAGAGCAATATATTCCTATGGAAACATTTTATAAAATAATTTTTTTTTGTTTTGTATAAAATTATTTGTTGTATGAGATAAAGCGTGCAAGTATCTTTTTATTTGTTATATATTTTAGTATAAGTAATTGTTTTTTAAACAAATATTTGTTTATGTTAATTATTGCGAATTCTAGTATTATTAAATATGTGTATATTAAATTGACTTAAGAAATTTTAAAAAGATCATACTATATTTCTTCTTTATATTTGTTGTATAAAAATTTTCATTTTCATTATTTAACCATCAATAAATTTGTACAATTATACAGTTATAGTTTTTTATCAAAAATTTTATTCTAAAAAAGAAATTATTATTTAGCGAATTACTAATTAATGTAAATCCGTGATTAAGATTGCTTGTTATTTTATTGTAAATGGACGAACGAGTCCCTCTATTTTTCGAAAAGTTACTTTTCTTCATGGGTATGAACCGTGACAGGTGGATAGTAGTAAAGAATTTTATAAGGACTCGAAGATGAGTATCTAGAGAAGACGTCAACATCTCTAAAAGTGAGGGTCTAACACTGAGTAAATAATACTGAGACCTGAAATTAGCTATTTCCAACTGAGTAAAATAAATATTTTCTTATCGGACTATTCTTAAGGGATTATGAAAATCTTTGGAGTTGAATATATGTATATAACGGCTCGATGATCTCACACACACACACACACACACATGCGCGCGCGCGCGGCATGACTATTTCGAACTTGCAGAGAGTTACAATGAGTCTGTTTTTTTATTTTCTCTTTGGAATTTGGAAGGAATTTTAAATCATATCAATTTCTTTATAATAAATTGCACATTTTATATGCACACAATATTACTTTTTATTTTGATAAAAAATTAAAAAAAAATAGCGATATATGTATAATATTAATGTTTTCTTTATATCTTTTCCCGGGAAAAAATTATATATATATGGACATATTTTATTTTATATAATTATATATAATTGTATATAATTTTATATGATTTTATATAATTATATATGAAACATTTTTTCTCGAGTTCTTTCTATATGTCTCAAATACATTCTTTCTCTCTCTCTCTCTCTCTCTCTCTCTCTCATAATTAACTTATAAATATAAATTTTTTTATTTTTAAACTAAGAAGATCATATCAAAAATGTGAAAATATTTATACAACATAATATATGTGTATGTGAGTATGTATGCGTTCAAGATTTAACATTAAAAAATAAAATAACGATAAGGAAATGAATAAAATAATATAAGAAATGAATAAAGTAATATAATATTTATAACAATTACAATATTCTAATAAAAATTTATAAAGTAACTCATATTGGAGAATACAAATTTTATATTAAAATTAAAAACAGAATGTTTTAATTTTTTATAAAAATGATAATATTAATGATAATGATTTGACATATTAAACATAAACAAATCTTAAATTTTTATTATATATTTAATGTGGAAGCCATACTTAAGAAAATTTTTATTTAATATATTTCTTTCAAATATAAAAAGTTTTCTCTTATTTGTAATTTGAAACACAATTTAAAAAACGCTAACAAATCTTTGATATGTGTTCAATACGCTACAAATTAAGACTACGTTTTCATGCATAACAATTCAGAGAGAACTTTTCGGCGCTGCTGACCGATTATTGATTTTATCTTTTGTACGTCTGCAACCAACACATGGTCGGCGCGTGTGTGTCTGTATATGTCTATACGTGTGCGTGTATGGATGCACATGATATCGTAGGGTGACAGAGCAATGCATTAAATACTTGAGAGTGTAGTATCCTCACTCTCTCATGGTGATGAACACGTGTACAGAAACGGCTCTTAAATTAACGTCTATTAAAAATTGACGAAAAGACTCTCTTTTTTGTCTTTTCTACAATTCGATTTCATAGCGCAAAAATCTTTGTTGTACGAACAAATACGCTCGAAAAGACACGGAAAATGTATAGAAAAATCTGTACATTTCTTTTTCTAATTTCTATTCGTATACTTTTGGCTTAGATTTTCTCGCTTTTGAATCTTTTACTCGCTACTTTTTCTTCTATTTTAATCTAACAATAAATATATAATAATTTGCTTCTTTTGTGAATTTATCTGACTGTTTCTCTTGCAGCACATAATTTTTCGGCACTTATTAATGTTAAATAATTTTTTAATTGCATCCATTTTATCTTCCATAATTTACATCACATATTAATTATTATAGAAATGTGTAGAGCATATATTATTTTACAAAAGACATAAATGTATGACAATAAAAATGTTAGTTTATTAAAAAAGCGTTTAAAATTATATAGTAAAATTGCAATAATTACGATAAACTGTAATAAAATTTATTGCGTAACAATTAATTATATAATTTTATTTTAAGCAATAAAAATATCAGTATGTATAAGTTTGGAGAGAAATTTTTATTTTACAAATTAGATAACATTTAATGATTTTTATTAATATTGAAAAATAAATATATTTTCTCTTAGAAGATATTTTATTTATATATTTATATTTAAGTGTAATGAGCAAACTATTTACTGTAAATATAATTAATTTGCAAAATTTGTAATATATATATAATACATATCTTTTTTCAATGTAATCAATCAAATGTACTCAATGATTCTTAAAACATAAAAATTGAGATGTTAATCTTCCCCGACATATTTCCAGTTTCATATTTCCAACTATACATCTTTAAATTCTAAAAGAAAATTAAATACGTTTCACTGTTATTAAATTTATTTAATTATCATAGAGTCCGGTATAGATTACAGATGTAAAATAAAGTAAAGATCCCATTATATATAATTTAATGTCTATACCGTTAAAAAATATTATATAACAAAAATTATATATCGCACATCCCTATTTCACCTCTACGTTAGAGTTTTTAACGCTTATTGCGTTTGCCATGCAAAAATGAATGATTTTACGATGCTATGTGGGCGAAATCGAATACTTGTCGGAGAATCAAATTAAAAGCGAATTAGAGAATGCGCGTGTACGTGTGATTCAACGCGTAAGCATTCCCATGACGAAGTCGCCAAAATATCTGGACGTTTATACCAGAGCAGCTATCATTCGCAAATAAAGCCAGGGCAACATCACCCTCGCGCGTTCAATACACTATGGACCAAGCAACTCCCATAATAGGGTTGCGGCCGCCAGTAACGTTGGGCTCATGAATTTTCTATCGTTCGTCGTCGAAATGATTAAATGATCTTCGTGAAGGGTGCCCTTTCGACTTTTGCGTGTTTAACGCGACGGTGACAAGTGGCATCTACCCTTCTAATACGATCATCTATTATTTATATTAATAGACGACCCTTTGGCTGACAATTCAGGGCGATGAGAGTGAACGCACGCGTATTACATGTTTATGCCGTAAATGAAAAATTTCGAATAAATGCATCGTATAATTTTTCACGGCGTCCAATCGATCATTAAATGTGCCAATCGTTTCTCTTCAAATACTACGAGACTACGAGATTAAAAGATATATGTTTATAAAAAATAATAAGATATATTTACAACAAATAATGAATTTCCGACCGCTATGAATAAATCAATTAAATCAAATCTCTGCCACTACTGTCAAAGCTAGATGTTGGTGCTCAATAATATTTCTCAATAATATTTTTAAATTTTAAATAAGGATAATCCAGTACATATTCAAACTACGCGCCGAACACAGCTACTATAACATACTATAATAACGCAGTTTTAGAATTGGAATTAAAGTCACAAATAAATTGATCGTCAAATTAATGCTAACGATGTTAATGAGCACCTTAAAAACTGCAAAGAACTTATTGCGAAAAATATTATCTCAGCCAAAGTTTGAAAATATATTTAATTAATCCAAGATAACGAAAAAAATAGAATAAATATTTACGAAAAGGTTTTTATCACAAAATTACACTTACCTGGTAAAATAAATTGATAATTTTACTACTGTCTACTAATCATTCTATGTTCACAGTTATATGACAGAATTTAGTTTAAGACTACTTGAAGTTAACATTTGTAGCTGTTTAATCAAACAATGACAATCTTCCAAATCATACTCGTGGAAGTAGCATGAAGGATTCCTTGATGATTTTTAGGATGAAGACTCGCTGCCGCGCCTCGTTGCTGCGATCGTAAAACCACCGACAAACAAAGCGATGATTTCCGGATGGGCGCGTTCCACCCCAAAAATTGACCAATAATGCACATCGCGGAGTATCCATTGAGCCTGGCCGAAGTTGGCGTAACGGGTGGCAAATAAATAAGGGTTTCCAATGAAAATCGGGAACGCGAATCGCGGAATATCCGGTAGTTTGGGCGTTGCGCTATTGTCAGCAGGACGCTTATAAATTCTAATAAACTCGGCTCGCACTCGGAGGAAAACATGGTAAATCGAGTGGGGAATTGGCGAGGTCGGAGGAGAGGGACACGCCGACGACAACTTTGAACAAGGGAATACTGCCAGTAGCAGATATAAATCTCGTCTAACCAAATTAAGTTAGAAACATGGACCAAAGTTTTGCCACGCCCACGCCGCCGATGAAATGCTATTGAAACTGAGTCTGCGTGGTGAAAATCGAGAATACAAAAGCACGCTGGCGTCCAATATACACCAAGAAGAAAATTTAATAACGAGAAGATACATCGTAAAAACACGTCAATTAGGTTGAGAGCGTAGATAGCAGTTTAAAATATATAATTATAATTGCTATAATTTTAAATGCAAAAAATTAAACAAAATTTACTCGTAAAAGTTCATGGTCCCATTGCGACTACTCTATAGACTATGCAACTATTGCCACAGTTAGCCGGCACTATTAATTTATCGCGATTCATTACTTCGATGCGCGGTCGAGTTTACTTGCTAATGCGTCCGTTCGTCTGAATTATTTTCTGCTTATCGACGCCGAGTGATGGTTAATGCGTACATCCCTTTCGGGTCGCCCTCGGGTGGCTCGGCAAGTGTCTCACGTAATGATGTCCTGACGCGTGCCGTTTCGCAGCATGGGGTCCACGCGACAGTCCGTCCGCGACTTAACTATTTATCATCAACCGATAGATAAAGAAGGGGCCACTACTAGACCAGCTCTTTCATGCACATACTATGCGGCAAATAAGTCATGCGTTTCCGAAGGATAACGCGTGTTTTATCCCTCCTCCCTCGCTTATTTGCCAAGATTAATTGGCTTACGGACAACCCTTGGTCACGGGGATCGTCGGGATTGTGGGAATCTACGTGTGAATTGTAGCTACTACGTTGTCTACTTTCCCTCGATCTACAATTGTTGTGTCTTATCGAATAAATGCGAGATAAACTTTCACTGTGAATGTGGACGATTTGCTTTGATGTGGACATTTACTAAAAATATAAACACATGTTATTTGTAGAGAATACCCTATAAAAAACGGACAGCTTTGAACAAGTAACATCTGAAAAAATAGATAAAGATATAAAAATTTTATAATATTTCTATCACTAAATGTCTCTTTGAGTCATCATACTTAATTTTAATGATTTTTATTAATGAATTTTAGCACTTATTTGCAACGTACAATATTATTTCATTGTTCACGAGGAGAAATTCCTTCTATTTGATGTTACAATATATATACCAGAAATCGGTGGTAATTTTGCGGAACTATGTAATGACCGTTTACACATTCGCGCACAGTTCGATAACTCCGGCGCTAATAATAACACGAAAATTATACAGCCGTAAATTATTTAGGTATTTCATTATATCCCCCGATATTACGCTTACGCAACAGCCACATTGGAGTCATCTTTCCTGTGCATAATATCACGTTACCACAAGTAATGAGATTTCACTGCATATCGCTATTATCATTCTATTAGTATCTGTATACGCACATGCAATTTTATCCTTCTCTTTTTTAGAACATTATTATATTATTTAAGATTTTATTCAAATCTCTCACATTCTCTCATTCTACATAAAAAATAGCTCTTTATTTAAAAGTGATAAAAAATTATTATGTTATATAAATATTTTTAAAAGAAAATTAATATTGATTTTTGTATTTTTTACACACACACACACACACACACACACACACACACACACACACACACACACACACACACATCCCCCCCCACTCATTAGAGGTTTTCAAGCATAAAGAGTAGATAATTTAAATTTAAAACATAGAATGTAAACATAGCAGAGTGCCGTTTTTTTTTATTACAAATTGTATGATGTAGATAAATATTCGAAGTAACAGATATCTAATATATTGAAGACATTTGCGAAAAGTGTAACAATGAGTGTATGAAGACATGCCGACGGTCGGAGCAGAGGAGAAAAATCGCATTCAAAAGCATTGTCGACCAAGTTCATAAAGAAGGATCGATGATGCTGTGTGGAGGTGTCGTTTTGCAGCATCGGGATTGGAAATCGGGTATCCGGATTATCCTTTGGCATCTTCTGGTATATCAGGATGCTGCTGAGAGTTAGAGTAGTAGTGGGATAAGGGCTGGAAGGGGTGCAACGGGGCTGCATTGCTGAAGCAGCGGTAGCAGCAAAACGTTAGAAGAGATCCTTTATATGATCGCCTTGATTCGAAGGAGCGAGGGATTCCGACAGAACGTTCTCTCGACATTCTCCTTCCTTTTCTCCTTTCTTACCCTTGCGTTTCTCCTCCTCCATCATCCTTTTCTCATCTTCCTTTTCCTCCTCCTCTTGCTCCTCCTTCTCTTCCTCCTCCTCCATACTCCCTTTATTGGCACACCCGGTATAATAAGGAGTGAGTTTGTATTTAGTCGGCCATGCGCAGTACTGCCTGTTGGCGTATCATCGATCAGACTGGCGACTGACTATTGGACCAAAACAAGAGGATGAGAATGGAAATGGAGATAAAGAGAGAATACCGACTAACAGAAAGTAAACGGAGATAGTAGAAAAAGTGGAAAGGGCAAAACATGAAGGGATTTTCGCGGAAGGACAAATATCGATTCTTTGTTGAAGTTAAACAAATAAAGAGGATTTTGTTAAGAGTAAATAGAAAAAGATTTGTAAGAAGATCATTATTTAACAAACAAGACGTATAAAATTATTTATTATTTTAATAGTTATATATACGAGTACATTTATTAATATGCCAAACGTTACAAGTTTGTTATAAACTTTCGCTGCAAGTTAATACGATACTAATGCTTATTAGTATCACATTTCTTGAACAATTTTGCGATAGTGTTATTAGATTTCAGAAAGACTTTTAAAGAATTAGAAGAATCTTGATAATCTCGTATTGCACGGAATAAAGTGATGGCGGAAAAGACCAAAGATTAAAAATTGCCTAATACTGTTTCTTTTTTTTGAGATCCGTGCGAGATATATATATATATATATATATATATATATATATATATATATGTATATATAATAAATGATAAGATAGGATGATACTGTCCCAAGGATAATTGGAGATCTCGTTACTTCCCATCGGTGACTTCAATTTGAGATCGACTGATAATGAGATATTGAATCCTGATCCTCTATCTCCAGGCTTCTTTCGCTCTTTCTCTCTCCCTCTCTCTCTCTCTCTCTCTCTCTCTCTCTCTCTCTCTCTCTCCCTTCCACCTTTCTTTTTTTTTCTTTCTCTTTCTTTTACTCAGCGTCTTAGCTGATGTTTCATAAGTTTCTTGGCTTACATTCAAACAACATCAATGAAAATGTATGTATATGTTGAATATCTCCTAGCGTTTATTAAATACTCTTGCTTTTTAACGCAACCAATGTTATCATATTTCAATGAAAAGATGAAAAGTTACATGATCTGTTCGTTTACGGATTCCATGTGTAGCTAATATATTTTAGTTGATATTTTCTACTTATAAGAGTACAAGAATGATATATTTTATTTTGTTTCATTAAATTGATTTAGAAAAGTATCGATAAAAATTTTTTAGTAAATTGTAACTCATTGATTTGGGTCAATATCTTTGCGTATAAATCATGTAAAAATGTACATGTCTGTTGAAATCTAAACGGAAAATAATTTCGGGGTAGCAGCTCAAATTGATAGGGCGACACGTTCCCATTCATTCAAATTACGCATCAATTCTGTCGGTGACTTTGGCATTGTTGCTGCAAATTGGTCCACACCCTAACCTCTGGTCTCCCTCTTTTGCTAGGAATACGTATGCCCGTGTACAGTTTTTTTAATAATATTCTCTGTGGAACCAACACACAGAGAGAGAGAGAGAGAGAGATGGATTAAGCATATTTTATTTAAATTGTGGATTCTTTGATCGAATTTAAGTTCAATTTCCTTACAGCTATGTATGTGTGGTGGCATTCACAGCCTTTGAATTACAAATAATTAAAACAAAAAAAAATTTGTTTTAATAAAAAATTCTAGAGAAAAATATACAATAAAATCTGTTAAAACAAATGTATACAATTTGTTAAATAAAGTGATGCTTATTATTTCTTGAAAACAGTAGTCTATTATATGCAAGCGTATTGGAAAACGTGACACGCGTCTTCACCATAGGTGGTCGAATAAGCGGGATTGCTAACGAGTAGTCTAGAGCATAAAAAAATGGAATAGCGGTAGCTTTCGATGAGGTCATTTGAGCATAATAATTAACTATAGAACAGCATTGTCGCGTGTCGTGTAAGTGCTAATTGGATGAAGTAACTGATCATCTAGAACAATTATAATGACTTTTAATTAAAGATGATAGTATAAGCTAGGACATTAATATATAAATATTTTTTAACTGTATTTTACACACACACACACACACACACACACACACACACACACACACACACACACACACAAAACTAATTAAGGATCTTAATCATTTTGTTATTAACCATAAAGTGTTTATGCTTTTGAAAACGTAAATCCTTAATTAATATGTAAAAAAATCAGCGTGAATAAACTCAATAAGAAATTATATTGAATTTGTCATCTATAAGAGAATTTTTCACGTTCTTTTTTATATGAGTAATTAGTTTTTTAATCATCAACTTTTTTCAGGTTTGGTTTCAAAATCGGAGAGCAAAATGGCGTAAAACAGAGAAATGTTGGGGCAGAAGTACCATAATGGCAGAATATGGTTTATATGGAGCGATGGTCCGACATTCTTTGCCACTTCCGGAAACGATTTTAAGAAGTGCCAAGGAAAACGAATCCGTTGCACCATGGTTGTTAGGTAAGGAAATATTTCTAATAAAATCTTACATTAATAACTTTGATAACTTAAATATGTAATTTTGTGATAAGTTAAATATATAATAATGTCTTTGAATATTCTCTTTTTAAACTTGACTCTAAAATTATTTAATTATAGTTACGTGCAAAAATCTCTCTCTCTTTCACTCTCTCTTTTTCTCTCTTATCCATAAGTCTAGATAAGATAGTAAACAATGATAACTTCATGCTATAAAAGAAGATAGATTATTTGATGTAAAGAAAATATATACATGTGTGTGTGTGTGTGTGTGTGTGTGTAAAAATATACATAAATGTAACATAATGTTCACATACTTAAGAAATTTTTATTATTTATTGATTATTTTTGTAGACACAACTAGACTTTAAATAATTTTAAAATGTATTTTCATATTTTACATTAAAGTCATTTTACTCTATTACTATTAAAAACCGGAAAACATTCTATTTTTCCGTTCCGATAAAATCATTTAAGCTAAAACGGCGGGACAAATTCCGAATATTTTTTTCTGTTGGTTTTTATCAGCCCAATCATCTAAGACAAGCAGCTTTAATCAAGATTTCGAATATAATCAAGAACTGATTGACTGTGGACCTGTAGGGATGCATCGGAAATCGCTCGAGGCAGCAGAACATCTTAAATCCGGCGGAGAGGACAGCGGCAATGATCAAAATGGAAGCGGAAGCAGTCCCCATCATAATCATCATCAAGGAGGACCAACCAGTTCGGAGAGTGGACAGGAAAGCCAGGATGGTATGGGACCTTCGTCATCTACAAGTAAGTCTTATTACAGTTAGATAACACGCGTATAAATTTTATATAGAAATTTTATATTTAATACATTACTTTTAAAACAAAATAAAAAAGTTTTGTTGCAATATATTGACAATGAAATTTTCAAATCAGGAATCTTATATTAAAATTTTGATAAATTTCTGTAAACGTACTTCTTTTTAGAATTTGTAAGATTTATTAATTAATAATAAAAAATTTCATTGATACTCTTTATTATAAATAAATATTTAAAATATAAAAAAAGTATAATTTTGTATAATATAATATATAATAATATAAATAAAATAAGAAAATTTAATGAAATAATGAATAATTAATAAAAATTGGAAAATTTCAAGATCGATCTATTTCAAGATTATCGACACTTCGCAAAGTACTACAGATATAGACATAATGGTATGTGTTTACAGGTGTCGTGCAGGATACGGAACAACTTAGAAATGAAAGTATCGCTTGCTTGAGGGCGAAAGCACAGCAGCATCAATTACAATTGAGTCTGCAACCAACATCGACGCCTCCAAGTGGGTCGTATCCGTCAGCACCCCAGTCCAACACGCTACATACTTCCGTTTAATCGTGAAAATACAAACTCTTTTTCTGATAATGAACTCGATTCCGTATCCGATATTTTTGCTGTTGATACGGAAACATGTGTCCTGCCTGGCGGACTGTCGTAGATGAATCGGCAGCACCGATTTCAAAATCAGTGATATTTTTTTAATGAACATCCTGGCGAAAATCGATCCTTTCGAAATACAAGGGTCTTTCTGAGATCACTTCTATGAATCTCACTCACAGCCAGACTGCAGTAATGGCGTCGATTGAACAAATTTCTCGCGACAAAGGATCTCGGATGGTTCCGATATGTGATTGCAATGTTTCTACGTTCCTCGCGTCGTCTTCAAGCGCGATTCTGTGAATTTTTGCGACCGAAATAATTTGCAACACAGTAATCATGAAACTCGAATATACATACAAGGGATATAAGATACAAGGGAGAGTTGCCAAATGCGAACCGATCGCCTAAATAGTACTTAACATTTTATATTTTTATTTAATATAAGCAATATTTAACAGTTAATATAAGCAGCAAAAATATGAAATTATTAATTTTTGTCTAAAGCTAAATGCTGCTTATGTTAAGTGCTTATGTTAAGAATATAAAATATTGATGAGGTATTATTTTTAGGTAACTGATATGCATTTAGTAATTCTGTCCTATATATGTAAAACTACAACGAAGCGTGGCGAACTAACAAATTGAATGCTTGATTTGCATTATACAAGTCTCGCGCAGCAATCAAGCAGGCCTATAAATCAATAAGGATTTACATAATCCTCCGCAACGACTTGACGTACAATGATGAAGACGGTGCTCCCATGTTGCGTTTCGAAAGAAATGAAATGACGTTGGAAAATACCGTGGAATGAACAATGAATTAATTGTTAAGCTTAATCCTTATCAACGAAATAATAGCCTACTATGCTCTGTATAACAAACAATAAAAGATTATCTATCGGAGAATCTTGTCGTTGACGAGCGCAAAAGCGAATATTGAAAGAAAGAAAATTTTTTTTCGAGAAAAAAGTCAACAAAGCTTGATTATTCGGTCCGATCGATAAGTCTAATGAATCGGCGGATCAAGAGCAAAAACGGAACTACCTAATTAGAATATAATTGCTTGTAATAGCGCGAATGTGTGTCTATATGTATGTTTTGCGTGAAGCGTGTATGTATACTTATGTACGCGTGCGTGTGGATATGCATGCACGTTCATGCGTAATACGTGCACAATTGCAAAGAAATAGAGCAAAGCGTGATAAGAAAACTTGAAGATTTTGTCTTCAGAATGTTAATCTGCAACGAATTTTGAGCAACGCAAAAAATAAAAAAAAAAAAGAGAGTTTGTGGGATGTGTAGCAAAATTATAAAATATATGAATACACATCGACAAGCGAACTCAAAGACTTCTACGTATACACGTGAAAAATGCCCTTAAAATTTACAAGTCTAAAATACTATGCAATCATCGAAAGTTGATTTGATTGTTAAATTCATGTGAGATGAAGAGAGATAGTATGTATGTAGATGTGTACGTCAAATAAAGTGAAAAAGAGAAAGAGAGAGAGGGGGGGGGGAGAAATGCAAATCAAAGATTTATTAGCGAAGACTTCCTATATCCAAGTACTTAAAGAGAAACTTAACTGTTGTCAAATGTGCAATATATCGATATAAGTTCTAGTTCGATAAGATATATTATACTTTAGTAACGGATACGTTTACGTAAGGCAGCTACGACGTCGGTGTCTCGTCGGACAATTGTTATAAACAAATTTTACAATATATGTCTCTTAAAGATTGTATGAAATGAAAGCTGATGGACTTGCACATCTAATATTTATGCTTTTTATTTTTGCTGCGAATAAACTTATCCCCGCGTTGCACCGTCGTTTCGTTCGCCTCCTGTGTACATAAATATATAAATAAAAAAGTACATACATATATACGTATGCGTAATTATAAAAAGATAACTAAAATTAAACGTGGTTGCGAGATACACTGAGCCGGACGAAAATTTTTTCGCAAATTTAAACAGAGAATTTTTGTAATCATTAAGTAAAAATGATTAAAGACAAAAAATACCGGTTTATTATTTTATTATTAAATTTAAATTTCTGTAAAGTAATATGTAAAATATAAGTCAAAGTGATAAAATAATCTTAATTTGTTTTTAATTTGTTAATTGCATCAATTATTTATATAAAATGCTTGCTAAAAATTGTTTGACTTGATGTAAAGCTCATTTTTGATTAACGTACGTTTGTTTATCTTTAAATATTTAACATACAAATATTATATCTAAGCAATTAAGGGACTATACAAAAATTTATCAAATTCCTAATATGATAATTTGTTAGGAAACTACTTATTAAAATTGTTTTGTTACTATTAAATTAAAAATATTTATAAACATAATTTCTGCAAAAAGTTGATGTAGATCATTGGATCATAATTTTTTCGATCGATGCATTTTGTCTGGCTTAGATTTATCAAGTTATGCACGTAACGTAATATATTATAATTTAAAAGATTCGATCATGGGAAACAAAGTGTAACCACACATTCTCTAGAAAAAAAAAATTTAAGAGTCATAATGGAAGTGACACTGCTGTTATTGTGAAAACACTTAACGATGGACTTTGGATTTACAGCGAATTTTCTGTATCCGAATGTTCCAACGCATGCATAGTAGTCGGCTAGTATACGTAATAAATAAAATTTCTGAACAAATATGCTTTCATTTTTATTGTCCTATTTACACATGAAAAAAAAATTTCCATCATCGCAGCTAAGTATGGTTTGCTGAAACTGTATCTACTGCTGCAGCAAAAGAATTTGCCATTGTAGTTTTTACATAGCACATTAGTTTTACATAGTAAAAAATACTTGTCTGCTATGAATATATCGATTACAAACCGAAAGTTTGCTATCTTAGGCTGCGTTCGAAAACTTTACCCGAATACGCTAGGATGTCATTCTATCCTTGTTTTATGTCTGATGAATGATAAAGATAGAATGATATATTAACGTACTCGGGTAAAGTTTTCGAATGCGGCCCTAGCTAACGTAACAAAAATATATGAATCATATTTAAACTAAACTCTTTACTAAAGTCGCTCACGAGCAGTATGCGGATAGATGGACACAGTAGAATTCTATTTCTCGTAAATAAAAAACAAAAAGATGAAAAATTTTTCATCTATGTTCTAATATAATTCTTATAGAAGAATCGCGTTATTATATTTTTCTATAAGAAGCGATATTCTGCTGAATTTTTGACATATAAAAACAATAAAAATTATAAATAACGTGGATTTCTACACCAAAGTACCGCGATTGTTTTATAAGAATTATATTTATAAAGTATTATTTATAAAGTAGTATTTTTTTGCACTCTACAGCATTTATGGTATTCTATAAGAATAGCATTTTACATCTAATTTTCTTTTTACGCGATAGATATGTTTCGCATATTAAGAAATCGCGTAAAAAGAATTTCGTTTTTAATTTGAAAAGAAAAGTTGTATAAAAATAAAAACCCGCAAAAATAAATCGCGTTTAAGAAAAGAGTTAAATATATTAATTAAGCATGCATAGCTTCTATAAATGATATTTGACTTTAATTCATATATTTAAAAACTTGACATCACACTCGAGCATTCAGTACGCACGGTCGACCCAAGCAGCTGTCATCTATGGAACGTTTAGTTGATTACAGTTGCAGTCGGTAACTTATCTCTCATGATAAAATGTAATATATAACCGATGAGTGCTTTCAATTTAGTGACGCAAACATCGTTCTATCTTTCTTAGGGCCAATTTCACCAACGTCGGTTAAGCTAACCGACGGTTAAAGTATCAACCGTGATTGGTTCATTCTGGTCAAAGACAAATGCGATTGGATAATTCCATTGGAATTAACCGTCGGTTAGTTTAACCGACGTTGGTGAAATTGGCCCTTAGAATTCAACAAATAACAAAGGCAAAACGATACTTGTGTCATCAAATGGAAAGCACCCTTTATGATTTACCCTGTATAATAGTGATTTCGCCTGCACCAGTGTGTACCTGTATAGAGCTAGGCTGCGGTCTATTTAGCGCTACGAATGCTTCGAAACATTTTTTGATTGGTTAATTTGTAAAATTCTATCTTTTGATTGGTCAATCGAATGCTTCAAAGCATTCGTACCGCCAAGTAGACCGCAGCCCTAGTGCAGTGCATATATCGAGTAGTGGTGTATACGAATGTACACACCGCAACAATTTAATTTTTGCTCCGCTTTCTTTTTCACGTTGTACTAGATGCATTATTGATTCGTCTTCATCACTTGACGACAATTATGTCAATATAATAATTCCATCAGCACATGTAAATCATTCATCATTACAGATTCACCCGAGGCTCGATTCTGTAAACGTTTACATTGACAACTCTTAGTCGATAACAGCAATCGTTAACAGCAATCGTTAACAGCAATAGACGTGTATAGAATCAAGCCCCTGAATTTACCGACGTTACCAACTAGCTCCGATTAATTTGTGAGAGACATTTTGTGTACACTTGCGTAGTGCAGCTCTCTAGTGAGCCTAGAGAATACGCGGCACTGACGAGGGACTGCACCATTCGACCAGCCGAACACACAAGTTGTACCGACACTCGAAATGTGCACTCGATGTGTTTCAGTAAAAATCGCTATATTTAACATGTTTAAAGATTTAATATGCATTGTACATTTAAAAGTCTGTTTTTTATTCCTGCACTCTCTGAACTGGTGCACATGGTGCAATAAGTTGAAGTGAAATAAACATATGTTTGTTTCACTTTAACTTATTGCACCGTGTGCATCGGTTCAGAGAGTGCAGGAATAAAAAATAGACTTTAATATGCATCTGTATATTATACCGAGCTCAGAACACACGGCACCGGTGAGGAATTGCATCATTCGACCAGCCGAACACGCAAGTTCATCCTGAAATGTGCAATCGATGCGTTCCAGCCGAAATCACTATAAGATTTTGCAAATAATTAATATTAGATAATATTAAATTTTGTGTTATTTTTGTTTTAAGAAGTGTAAAACAAATAAGAATACTTAAAATCATGAAGATCTTACATTTATTTTTTGATATATTTATCTTTTAATATACATATATATATGATATCAATGTTATACATAATATAACGTTATAATATAATTGGATACTAATTTCTGCAAAGTAACTATGTTTTGAGGAATAAGAACATTAATATTGAATATTTACAAAAGTACAAAAGTTTACAAAACAGCGGCTACTATACAGCGATCTCTTCTCTAATTATATTTTGTTTATATCTCTATAATCTTTATGAACTATCCTTAACGATACAAAGCGTAACATAATTTTTTTCTAACTGTGTTCGACTCGCGTATTGTTTTAAATTAGAAAATCAGACTTTTAGCTTTTCGGAAGCAGTTAACTGGCGATTACTGCTTGTCTAGGCCTTTTAAGTATTTATTAATGGGTTGCAATATTATTTTATCGGATAAAAAAATCATCCCCTTTGATCAATTATTTGTATTTATATTGAATTATTTGTATTTATATTTGTATTTATATTCTATGAGACTTGCATGTTATACGAGATGTTAATAAAATTCTTATCACATTTGCGAGACAAAATTATTTGATGAGACGTAATTAGAGATGTAATCACAATTGCCATTAATTTCTACAATGTAATAAATAAATCTTTAAATATATGTTAGGTAGATGATTTATGCTACATTACTTTGATTTTGCCACAACTTAGATCCTGATACAAGGAAATTTTATGAATGTCTTGGTTTGATCAGTTACTATTCGAATAATGGAAATGCTCAAGATTTTACGAAGTTAATTGTGCTTAATTGCAGTCAGTCTTAATTAATAAAATAGATAAATTGGTTTTAGACAAGAGAACTTGTTTGTCTTGTATAATTTATTACACATTCATGCAAATATTTATTTTTTTATTAATTAAAGACGCTTTGTGCGTACAAGGAATTGCTCAGTTGTGTGTTCAAAAGTATATTCACTTGAATAAAAATAATTTGTATTTAACTTCGCATTCATCTAAAAATATTCTACTTGCAAGTCGAAATTTATCTCCATATTAATTTGCATTTTTTGATTAAAATTTATATTGGACATATATTAGAAATTTGAAATTATACCTTTTATAAACACAAAATAATTATTTCTTTGAGATAAAGAAATTGCAAGATAGAGAGTTACACTCAATATTCGATTGCATTATTCGATTATGTAGCTATTACTAATCGCATTTTATTTTTGTTTTTAAACTCATTACTTCATATCATTTTGTGATAGACAATTTTAACAGTTGTTTAAAAATTGTTTTATACGTTTTATGCTATATTTAATTGCACGGTTTCATAAGTGTTCTTGACTGTTGCAAGTTGATTGAAATATATTATAAATTTTACAGAAAATATGATATACTTTGTTTCATTTTTTCCTTTGTTTTAAAATTAAATTTCTTCTTGTTTAAATATATTAAGTTATTTGTATTAAGGGCCCATCTCGGTCTAGACTTTTTAAAAAGTCGATTTTTTTTTCCATAAATCGATATATTAAAGTGTGTAAAATAAGGTCTCAAAAGAAACCTTTGTCAGATTCTGACCGTAGAGAAAGTTATTTAGGTCAAAGTGAGCGACGCACAAAGCGCGCTTAAGTCTAAATTGAAGCTGTGAGGTATTAGCGCGTAAAAGAAGACAATCTGAAGAATTTTAGTACTACCATGAACAGAAAGAATGTTTTGTAGTGTTTGTAATGTGGACTAGGGATAACTGATTAAAGGTAGAAACTGAATTTTTTTTTATGTTGCTTTGAACATGTTATTAAATTTTAAACGCGTTTTTCTCGAATGTTTTTGAAGTCGCCGTTGTACAAAACTCTCAATAATAATCTGATCTGATTGACTTAAAATTTGATATGCATGTTTGAATTAAGTGTCGCTACTGCATGAACTAAAGATTTTATGATAATTTGAATAGTTTTTAATTTACAATGAGAAAACCCCATGAGAAAACACAGAAATTTCAGCGAAAAAATAACTGTTTTCTTTGCAATGTCGTCATTTAGTGAAAAATTAATATTTTCCATTTTTTTAAATTCATGTAGTTAAAAACTCATTACTAATTGTAAAAAATTTTGATTTTCTGTTCTAGCTCTATTGGACAACGAATTTTTCACAGCGGCGGAGAGATCCTGGAAATTTTGATATCACTGCACTATGTTATACATAATAATTTATTAAGCGACAAATACGTGAAACTTATATTAAAATGTCAATAAAAAGATTTCAAACTATTACACCCTTTCATTTCGTACGATTTACCTACAAATCACTTTTGAAAAACACTCACCTTTACGTTCTTTAGATAGAGAAGGACTCTTAAATCATGACATTGCAAATTGAGTGAACATTAAAATAATCTAACATTCACAAAATTATTTTCAGTTTACTGTAAAAACTTATTGCAAAAATGACATTAATTTTACATCCAATTAACTTTCTTCTATCAAAGTTAGGCTTTCAAAATTTCTTTGAGAGTGTATTATAAAATTTCTTCTGGTTTGCTGTAAAATTTTTATAGATAATATACTTATGAAAGATTTTGCAGAAATGTTTATAACATCAATGGTACATTAATAGTATAGATTCCAATGAGAGAGCGTAACAATATAAGACTGAATTTGTTAAAGAAAATTTTTACGAAAGATATTGCATTTATATATGATGTACCGAATTCTGTCGAATATAGAAATATTCGATGTGTCGAATTTTGTAAAATTTCTGTAAAATTCTTTAAGAATAATAAATTTCTATGTAAATTTTTTCGAGCTAGATTGAAAAAAAAACGTTTCACATCTAGATATAGGGTGTCTTCCATTTAACACAAATCGACACAAATGTCACTCTGTCTTTTAGTATCAAATGAACAAAGAGCAACAGAACAATACACTTGTGTCAATTTGTGTCACTAAATATGTGTGTGTGTGTGTGTGTGTGTGTGTGTGTGTGTGTGTGCGCGCGCGCGCGCGCGCGCGCGTGCGCACACACATTTAGTTACATTACGAGAAAAAAATGTTTCATATATAATTATATAAAATTATATACAATTATATATAATTATATATAAAATGTCCATATATATATATATATATATATATAATTTTTTCTTGGGTAGAAATACATTATATAAAATTAATACTTTTGTAATGTCTGTAAAGCGCTTGTAAATAATTTTACGGAATGTTATTTGTATTTATAATTAGATTAGCTGTAATGTGCTTTTTTAAACGCGTTATATTTTTAATAAACGAATTCTTTTGTATGCGAAAAATTTGTTGCTGAGAAATGATTTGTTTATCTCATTAGGATTCTAATGACGTTCTCGAGAATCTTCCTTGTGAGTGCTGTGCCTGCGTGATTCTTGACCGCTAGGTGTAACAGGTCGTCGTTTTGATCTTTTGAATTTAGCGATATCCTCGCCGAACACGTCACCAGTTCGAAGAGCAGATATTAAGTCGTCGAATTCGCCTTTGTTATCATTCTGTTGCCCGTTACTATTTATTTCATTCTTTTTATTAAGTGATATGTTATTTAATATACCTTCCCGCGAGTTTTTCCTCTCTATTGTTCTCTTTCGGAGCTGTAAAAAATTATAATATAATATATCATTAACATTTTGTGCACGTATTTAAAAATATAATATCGCTTACTTCTTGTTCTTGTTTCGCTCTACGTTCCTCTTCTTCGATTTTTTTTCTCATATTTTCTACGTCTTGTCTTGCTTCAGCTAGAGCTTGTAAAAAGTTTTCAAAAATGCCAAAGAATTCATCCGGTTGAATGCCAGCCGAATCTTCACCAAATAGTCTCACTGCTCGATCAAACTGTTTTTTTTTTTTTTTTTTTTTTTTTTTTTTTTTTTTTTTTTTTTAAAAACAAAATTAGCAAATTTATCAGTCAGATATTTGTTACAACTGTAATTAATGTTAATTATTTATTCTTACTCTAGTTTTCATGTCTTGGAATAAGTCTTCCGCCTCTGCTAATCTACACGTGGCTTGTGCCTGGAAGTCTCTCATCGCTGGTAAAAACATATCACCTTGAAGCACCTGAGATTGACCACGATGAAATTCTAAAAAATGAATGATACAAAAATAGGATAAATGATATAATAATACTTTATCTATCCTTTTGTTTGCGTATTCTTAACTTACATATTCTTCTATTATTGGATAAACGTTATCATTCTTACAGAAAAAGTATAGAAAAAAGAAATCGTCTCAGTAGTCATAATTAAAAGTTTAAAAATACTCAAGAGTTTTTAAGTTATTTTTAGCTCAATCTTAATTTTTATGTAAATTCACTTGAAATTCACTTGAAATTCAATTGTTATATAATCCGTTATTACCTATTTCTCTTTGAACATCCTGCAGTCCGTTTCTCAAGTTGGTCACTTCTTTTTGCAAATCGGCCATACTAACTTTAGCAGCTGTTTTAACATGCGGCATGTCCTCTTCGATTTCTAAAACCTCTCTGAATCTGGCTTCGAGAATCTGCACAAGATAATGTAATAAAGTCGTACCCTTGGAGCAAGAAGACTTTGTGTCGACTAGACGATTCAAAGAAGCTAATCGGAAACCGCACGCGTTACCCCGTGCGTTCCCGCGATTTACGTAATTTCCCAATGCTAAAACTAATTCCAAAAGTTTTCTGAGTCTCCTTGATCTGGTTACTTGTCGGCTCGCTTCTAAAACTGCCCTCATCCTTGGCGTCAGTTCCGCAATGCTAGCTGCAAATTTCTTTTTGTAATGAAGAGAACGCAATCTCTGTTCATAATGCGGCACCCTAAAGACAAGAGAATTTACATTTGCTCAATGTTTCAATGATCTGCTTTGTTCTTGTTTAAATAAAAATGAAGATTGAAATTTCAAAGTCATTTGAAAGTTAATCGATTAAAGCGATTATCTCATAATCTCAGAAAGAGTCTAAAAAAAGCTAATGCGTATATATATATATATATATATATATATATATATATATATATATATATATATATATATGATACGTACTTTGATATTTGATACAAGAAACAATCAGCCCTGTTCTGCAAGTCCTTTTGATGAATATCTAACAAGGCAGCCTCTTCCGAAGATGGTATGTATTTTAATAATTGTTCCACCATATCGATATGCAAAATATTCTGCTGATCCATCGACAATATTGTTCTAGTAATCTCATTATCGGACATTTTCAATTTTGATAATAGTATAGTGCAATTCTGCGCTCTTCTCGAATCGATTACTGACATCGTCTTCTTATTCTTTCCTAACGTTCTCAAGTCCTCTATCGAGCCTTCTGTGGAAACGCCATTCTTTTGATAAGCACAAAAGATCTTATCAATAGACTCGAGGTCCATTACATTGTAGAGCTTCGTATCATCCAATTCTGACCATATCGTGCCTTGCAACTTCTGCTCAGGTATTTTGGACCAATTGAATGATTTCAAGGGATTACTCGATTGTGGAACATTCTTTATTATTTCCACCTACGACATTTAATTCGAATTATGCAAATTAAATTATTCGATTAAGCAAAATTTCAATTATTCACTATATAGTAAATTATTCTATTCCAACTGATTACAATTAATAATCTTAGGAAATGTGTGTATTACTGTCTTTTAAATTTAAATTATAAAATATTACATTAATTTTTTTTATTACTGTGTTATTATTATTAATAACTATAATAATTTTATATTACTTAATTTTAAATATATATAATTTTAAACATAATCTTAAATATATTGTAATAACCTTCATAGGCGGAGGAGCAGTCGGCATTAAACAAGGAGGTGGTGGAGGTGCTAATGGAGGAGGTGGTGGTGGTGGCGGAATGGGTTTAGTCTCAACTTTCTCGGGTACTTCATCTTCTACAATTTTTAAAGTCGCTTTCGCATCGTCTGGCAAACTTCCTGAAGCTACTAATTGTTCTAGACGTTTTCTTTCAGATTTCTCATTGTTAATTTGTCCTGACAACATCTCAAGGTTATCTTGCAATTCAGAAATTTTTTGTTTTGTCTCTATGTGCATTGATGTCTCTTTTTCAAGACGTTCTTTGATCCTTGCTAAACTTGCTTCCATATCTTCCTACAAATAAATAATCACAAATTGTGACTTTGTTATAAAAAAACAAACAACACCGAGCGGTAAATGAAAATTTCAATTGATATTTATTGAAGATATAAAAATAGCAAAACTTATTTTATACATTAAATGAACTTATAGAATAAAAAGAAAAATTACAGATTCTTTTCTCTTTATGTCATTAATTAGTCCTGTATTTGAAATGTGTTTAACAGACATTAAAAAATCCCTATATAATGTATTTTTTATATTATTGTATAAAATATAATATAAATAATACATAAAATTTATGTGTTATTTTTATATTATTATCCATCAATTTTATTTTCGATTTTAAACGTTTTTCGAACGTGTGTTTAGCTACGGCAAATAAATTAAACCAAGAAAATAAAATTTTTTTTATATATAATATGTACACGAATATTTTTTATGAATAAAATTTTGCTATTATTGGTGATTATTATCGAGAGATTCGGTATGATTGGCAAATAGAGTATAAATATATTGATTTGGATAATACTTTTTCTTGAGTCCTCAAATCTAGTTCTTGCTCCTTCTTAGCCAGTTTCGTAGACATGTCCAAATTTTCACGTTCCATCTCCTCGGCCTTCTTTCTTGCTGCTACAAGTTCTTCTTCTTTTGCGAGAAGATGAACAATCTTTTTCACGTTTATTTCTATTGGAGCCATATCGGGATTTCTTACTAATCCCGTCTCATTGTTTTCTGACTGTAAAACAATTTGCTGGACAATTCGATCGAATAATAACCAATGCTGAGGATGCGAACCATAATCCACTGAAAAAAATTAATTAGCATTATGATATGCTTTCGATGAAAATACTTAAGATATATCAATCTAAAAACTCACGTGGCAATAAAAGACAATGTTCAAGTAAGCTAAGAAGATGAGGATAAGCAGCAGTATGGCTCAGTTTCCGTCGCAAGAGATCGAACATGGCGCTAGCACTTTTAGTGTCTACATGTTCCTTCTCGAATTTTCTGGCGAGCTCTTTCTCATCCTCATTTCGTACCATCTCAAAAAAATCGAGATGCCTATCGAGTGTCTCATTTTCGTACTTTCTCAATTTCTCAATAATAGGTTGGATACCGAGCATTAGTAATTCATATCGTAAATGCAGCCTAAATTCTAATGTCACTTGGCCAGGTCCGTAGTTTAGCACAGCATTGATAAACGACATGATCGCTGTTTTCAGGGATAAATTATCTTTATAGATGCCGAAGTTTTTGTCAAGATCATTAATTATACACTGGAAGCGCGTTCTTTCGGAATGATATTGTTGGAAGTGCAACATGGCTTCTAAAACTTTACGGTGACCGCCTGGCACCAGACAAACTGCACCAAGAATCTCTAGTACAGAGATTTTCGTCTTTATATTCTCAGACGCGAGCGACTGTGATATCGTGTTGATTGCCGTTGAATGTGCCAATACGTGCGCTCTACCATTCTAGAAAAAAAGAAATATTAAATAAATTAAATATTACTAAATTATAACTAAAGTAATGAAGAAAAACTAGTGATATGTGCAAAGGTTTTCTTAATGAAAGAATTATTAATTAGGAATATATATTTTTGAACAGTGATTCACACATTTTCAATCCTCTTGACAGTACGGAAAAATTAAGCAAGCTGCTTATTTTATAAAATGTCGTTAAATAAATACTTTTAAATACTTACTATACTTGACAAAACTCACCGAATTGTTCATTAAAGCCTTTAAACATCCTATAACGCTAGTGTGAAGATTACTATTAGCTGCCTCAGTATCCATAGTCCCTAGTACTTGTAATAAAGCATTTAAACCATCTAGTTCTATAAATCTGAGAACAAAGCTGTGCGGCTGCGTTCTCAAGGCAGTCTTTAGAGCTTCTGCTTGACGCATCTGATTCGATATCTCTTCATTTTCCTCCGGGAAAGGATTCTATATAATATATGTCCAATATATAATATTATCGTCATACACATTTAAATATCAGAGATAAAATAATACGATAAATATTTCTCAAGTTCAATTTTTATATTCTATTTCTTCCAGCAAAATTATTAACTCATCAAGTCATATTATTGTAAATCTATAGGCTGGCGTGGATATAAAAATACAAAATTTTGAAAATTGTAACATCAGCAACTTGTAAAGCTATTTTACAAATTTTCAATTTTTTTACGAGCTTGTTTATCTTATAATTTTGGTTTGTTCTCATCTTTTTTATACTATCTTCTTGATGTTATTAAAAAAATTTCTAAAGCAAGTAATTATGATTAGAATAAGTATAAACTTGTTATGTATTGTGTAATAATATTTTTCCATAATATTGATTTGATGCAAATGTCAAAATTATTCAAAACTATTCTAATCTTAAAAAAAAAAAAAAAACGTGTATTTTATATTATTCTCTTATTTCTCTATAAAATACTATTTCCATCGCGTGAATGAATAATTTTTTAAAACTCTGATATGTACAAAAACTTATTTAATCAGAATCTGATTAAAGTGTTAAATGCAATACTTGACATTCAACAAATAATTAACGGTCATTAGTTCCATCAATAATAATCATAGAATGCTATTAAATTTTTAAATATTTTTCTTCAATTCTATTCACTCACATTCGCTATCGTCTTCAATCTATTGATATAATCCTCGGGATCGCCGCTAAGATCAGTGGTGCGCAAACTTCCGTTGTCCAACGTGCCATTACCTTTTCTGGAGCAATAAATTTGCCATTTTTTATTAGCTGGAAGTGCCAAAACTGCTTGCCGATTAGTTTGGGTCAGGTCCAGTTCGTCAACAAGCTCGAGAAACATTTTATTTAGCTCCTCCTCGGCTGGCATTGGCAATGTCGGCGTCATTGCTTGTAGCGTGAGCGTACCCGTGTGCTCCACAACGCAATATGTGATTTCCGGTGGCTCATCATCCTACGAGAAATGACTAGATTAGTTCAGTCATCCTGTCATGCATTATAGATCATGCAAGTAAGTACCATTAGTATCTATAAATATAAAAAAAATACAAAATATAATAGTTTTTTACTTTAATCTTACACGTTGAGTTATTAGTATAAATTTTCTTGCTTTTTATTCTGTATATGGAACATGTATTTATAAATAACTGTATTGCTTGTGTGTACTGTAAATGCAATGTCAATTTAAATAAGTTGAGATGTTTATAGATGAAAGAAAAATATTTAAAAATTTAATGCTATTGATAAATAAAAGGTATATAAAAGTATATAACATAATATCTGTAACAATAGTTAAGTTAACAAAAAGATAATTTAAAATTGCAAACGCATTCTTGTAAACTTAATTATTAAATAAAAAATATATATATAATAGTTACATATATGTAGAGTTTCGGGAAAACAACATCGCGATCAATAATACAACCGGCTCACTATTGTTGCAGTTCTTTGCACTGGAGATTGCTTTCGATCAATAAAATTTTCTAGTTTTTTTATACATTTTTTTATTTATATATTATTATGATCCTTTCTAAAAAAGGAGATGTTAAATCGATACTCGCATATATCGAAGTATTGTTGCCGCTTTTCCGCAATGTTGATTGATTCTCTCTCTGCGCTAACTTCGTGAGCAGCTGTCATCGTGGAGTTAGCAAGTGACAATTTATAGACATGTGCATTAATAGAAGATTATTATTGCAATTTATTAAAAAAAAATAATAAAAAGAGTAAAAAATAAAAAACTAAATAGCGCGCGCGAAGCGCGCGTCTGTGGTGTCTAGTTTAATAAAATTTCCAAATTTTGGCAAATGAAAAGAGTTGCTGAACTTGAAGAGATACTACCAATAATCGATATGTGCTTATATCTTCACTATTGTGTCCTCGTTTTCGCTTCTTCTTATTATCAGCCAGTCAAGAACTAACAGCTGCAACGGCAGCAAAGGTCAGGGGACCGGCTTAGGCATTGGATTCCTGGGATACTTTCACACGTGACTAAGAAATTACCTGTTCACGTACCAGACGTCGATTTATTCTTTGCAAACATCATCTTTGCACGATCGTCGCGGTAAGAGATTGCGTCGTATGTACCGAAAAATGTTTGAACAAATCTTCCTCTCAATGTTTCTATTCCAAAGATTTTTTTTACACATATGTCATCGGCGTTGGGAAAAAAGTGTGCTTGCACATAATTGCCGCGACACTAAGAAACGCCATCAAACGTGACATGCAACTAGCGTACATTTGCAGAAAAAAAAGGATTAAATGTATAGCAAAATTAAATATAAATAACAAAATTTCTTTCTCATATCATAGAATATGATTGAAAATAAAAAATTATTCGAAAAATATGAAGCTTTCTTTATTACATAAATAGTAATTACTTATCATAACAGTTAATTAATTATAACGGTCATAAGGAGCAAATAGAATTTAATAGTATTAAAAAACTGTTATCCTTTACTCCTGCTGCTGTTATTTTCCAAAATTTTTTAATTCTAGTTTCTTACGCGCGAAAACAGACTCACAAAAAAATCGTATAGCAAATAAACAATAGTGATAAAACATGACTTTTTTAAACCTACGGTCAAATAATAATCTTAGAAGAGAAACTGGACAATCTTGCGTCCAATTCTTATTAGTCTTTGCCTCTTTTTTTTTCTTTTTTACTTCTGGTTCTGATCAATTGTTCTATTATTCTGTTCTGTTCTTCGACAAAATTCCACCAAGAAAAAAGCTGTCTTTTTTTCACTCTCTTTTAGGATACTGAACACGATTGTTCACACTTATATAATCGATTTTCAATTCAATAGCCGACACGTTTTGTGACGCGAAAGAAATGTAAACGGAGGATCGATTGAGATAATAGTATCTGCAAATCACAGGCCTAATCAAGGAGCATTTGTAAATTATATCGTGTTTCTAAAGCGATAGTCTTGTTTCATCTATTGTAGTTACGATGTCAAAGATCCTGAATATTCATGTTTGTGTGAGATGAACATGTCAAGTTCACTACTAACACTGTAAGACGCCATTCATCTTGAATGGCATAATCTTCTTCATAAGTCAGTTTTTGCGTGTAAAATCTACTAAAAAAGTAACACAAATAAACAATTTTTTATCATTTCAAATTTGTCAGTGAGAGAGTGCTCATATCAAAATCTTCTTTTTTATTTCGACAGATATGAATAGAGGCAAGAACTACAAAAAAAAAAACTGCAAATTGAAAAATAGACTAAAATAGACTTTTGTGCGAATTTTACAAAAGTTAATGATGTCAAGACACATAACGTCTGGCATGCGGAAAAAATTTCCTAGTGATGCATCTTGCCAGGTTTTAGGTAAAGATAATTAGCAAAAATTATAGAGTAATTTTTAAAGTTGCAACGATATCTAATGGTCACAAAGTATTTCGTACTTATATGATGTGCAATGCACAATAACTTAAGGTAATTTATACGTGGAATTTTTTATGAAATGATTAGATTTCTACAAATTTTTGCATTTGGAATGTAAACGGACAGTACAACTTTTAATAAAAAAAAATTTTTCGTAAGCGATTATATATATTATTATTTATATATTCTCAATCTATATATTCTCAAATGACAATTTTTTGGAAGGTTTAGTATTTTTTAGCGATGATAACATTAGAAACACAAGAAAAACCTTTTGTGATTTGTATCATAACGACCCATGGTGAATCATAGCGACTCACCGGTGGGTCGCCTCGGCAGGAACGTATTAATCATAAGTTATAATATTCGTCAAAAAACATTGTTTGCACAACCTAATTGGGAATAACGATCTAGTATCCTATTCTCTCTAATTTTATTGATGATTATATTTATTATTATACTTAGAATCTTACTTGGAGGCAGCCGCAAAATGATTTCTTCACTCGTGATGGCATAGTTTGGCAGCGACCAACAAATTCTTTCAGAGTCTGTGAACTTTTTTCAGGACAATTTGGAATCCTCTGCAAATCATAAGAGCTTCATGTATTATTTGTTATAATGCATGGTATTATCATAACAGTGTTTCATTAAATTCTCGTAAAGCATTATTAGAAAAAGTATTTAATATCTCCATAATGGAAGCAGAATTTAAATTATGAGGAAGAGAGACAAAATTATTGTATTGTAGAAATTTTGCGCATCTTCATAATGTAACATATTCGTAATGTAATATAATGTAACATGTCACCTAATATTGTATATTAAAGCAGAAAACGGGAGTAAGCAGTTTTAGGAGCATAATGTCGCATTGCATGTAAATTTCGCATGTTAATACTTGTTGTTTTATTTTACAAAGATGCAAAACTTTTCATCTATAGCTGTTACGTTGTTATAATAAAAGCATTTACGTAGTTATAATAAAAACATTCTTTAACGATATTATTATCGAACAATTGTCGTTATAATGAACAACTTTTCCTTTTCTATAAATGATAATTGTTATTTATTAATAACAAAATGGTAACAAAATTGTTATAAAATCAACAATACCTTTTTAGCGATTGTTGAGTTGATAATTTTATCGCTATTTTGTGTTATAGAATAAGAAATGTTTTTTACTAATAATAATTGTTCAATAATAATATCGTTGAAGATTTTACAAAATAGAGTCCTTAGTTTATATATACGTGTGTGTGTGTGTGTGTGTGTGTGTGTGATTAAAAAAAAGTAAATTACAAAAGAAAAAAATTAATTTAGAATTTTGTATTCAAATACAAGATTGTGCATTATGCAAAATTATATAATATTGCTTCTTTTAGGATTTATATAAAAAAATATATGTGAAAAGAGTTTAATTTTTAGCATATGCAACTATCATTGAAGATATGTGACAATATGTAAATAAGAAATATAATGTAAATATATATAAGAAATCATGTTATATCTTAATGACGAAAAAATTTCTAATTTGTAATTCAAATTCTATTTCTTATTTCTTTTCTCAAATACAACGCAAATCGGGATGATATTATAAGTAGCATTTAAGCGGAATGATATTATAAGTAGCAATTAATTCTAAATCAACGTAGTAAAAACGTTTCGCTAATAAATAAAATTTCTTCGTGATTTAACTACCTACGCGTCGTGAGAAAAAATGCCACTTTTCAACTGTAGACTCCGGACAAAACACTATATCTCGATCCTCATTGTTGGAGAATATGTCAGTATCAGTTGGATCACTTTTGTATGTTATAATCGAGTGAAAAAGAAATCCAGAGCACCAACACGATCTCGATCGTTCTTACGATTAATCATAATTTTCACTTTTACATACTTCGCAGATGAAACTGCTTCGTTCGCATTCAGGTAAATACTCGAAAATTTGAGTCTAATTCCAGAAAAGAAACTCTCTTATCTTGCACATTGAAATTCTTATCGCGTCAGAGAAAACAGAACAACGTTAATTATTGTGCGCCAGTTATCGCACGACTATGCATATTATTGTGGTGTCCTCGGTAGAACCAGCTAATCATCAGTCTCTTGTAGAGAAAAAAAATATTTTTGGAAAATAACTTGGTATTTGATACTATCATTAATTTATTTCATTTCATTCAATTTATTCATTTTTTTGTCAATTTATTTATATTACTGTATATTTGCATTTATTTAAAGAGATTCAAAAGTTCTGCAAAAGAAAATGATATCTCAGAATTTAAAATAATTTTTTTTAATACAATGCATTTTATTTTGTATAAGCATTTATATTATTTTAATTGTGAACTGTGCAATGAAAAAAGTAATTATTTTTAATACAAGTTCTGTCATGGTATTTGCCGGGAGAGATTACATCAACAATTCACGGACTTGTAAACACGCTTTCCAATGCTTCACAATTTATAATCTGTCTCTTGAAATTTTTCCTTATAAAGAAAAGATATGTGTACATCATTCACAAACTGAATAATATATACGTCAGCTACGTATGCGCAACGATTTATTTATAATTACTTTAATTGTATGCGTCAGCTACGTATACGCAACGATTTATTTATAATTACTTTATACCAAGTTTGAAATCTATGAAATTTATTTTGTAGTTATTACTAATACAAAATTTTGCGCGAATTTCTTTATCCGCGAGAAATATAGTTGCACCAATCATATCTATGAATGCAGATGACAAAATTTTTCTCTAATAAAAAGAATTATATCTCTTTGTCAAGGAATGTTAATCACATTGGAAATATAAAATTGTTACATATGTACAATTAAGCAAATAATAGATAAAACATTAAAACATAAAACAAAATTTAGTTCCAATATAAAATAAAAAAATTTGAACTTATTAATTTTAGACTTTATTAATTGACTTTATTGCTTTATCAGATGCATCATTTATTATTATGTTATGTATAGTTATAGTTTCCAATTTATATTATATAGTTTGAAAAGTGTTAACAAAATTCTCACGCATCTGACTTCAAATATATTTTTAATTTGAAAATATGATTTTTTTGCTAACTATGTTAATAATAATAATAATAATAATAATAATAATAATAATAATAATAATAATATATTAATAATAAGAATAATAATAATAAGAAGAAGAAGCAACTTTAATGTTCCATCATGCGTCGTAATTATTATGGATTCATCACACTATAACCGAATAATTTCAAATCAGGAAATGGAATGGCTACTCGATCATTTTTGCGAAAAAATTCATGCGTCATAAAAAAGTATTATTTTAATATGTCGTATCATTACATAGAGTGCATAATCATGCATGTTATATCATATGTCATATATATGTCATGTATATAATGTCTGTTAATTAAAGTTTAAATTTTGAAGAGTTCAGAATTCAAGAATGGTATAAGTAAAATAAATAATGTTTGAAAAACAATTTAATATGCAATGCGATGAGATAGCCTATTTTTTCTTAAAAATCATTTACATGCTAAACTAACATTTGATTTTAATTAATTCAAGAACACACATATATTTCAATTTTTTATAAATTTCAATAATTACTATATCTATGAAAAGTTAAATAAAATTAATAATTTTTCGTAGAATGTGTGTGTGTGTGTGTGCGTGCGTGCGTGTGCGTGTGTTTTCTATCTAAAAAAGGCATGTATAACGATAATCGCAGTGTTGCTTCCGCTTTTCCACGATGTCGATTGATTTTTTTCGCTTACTTCGTGAGCGGCTGTCATTGCATATTTTGACAGTTGTGTGTCGAGAGGTTAGTAGTATAATATTAATCGCATTTATTCAAATATTCAAATATTTAAGCAAATATAATTAAAAGAAGCTAAATAGCGCGCGCCAAGCGCGTAATGCAATCTAATAAACATAAATTTTAGAAAATTGCTATAAATATATATTAAAATTATTTTTTCTATATTTTTTGCACAACTTATTTATTGAAATATAATGTATGAAATATAATGTATGAAAATTATTAAGTAAAAAACAAGCTTTTTCATGTATGACTGAGACATTGAGGATATACACTGTATTGTGTGTAAAGACTGTGCGTATTGAGCACACATGCGATTTTATTCGTCGACATACAGCATGTCGATGCTCAGGCATGAAATGCTTGTAACAATGGCAATGAAAAATAACTGAATTACTTCACATCTTTTCTCGCTCTTTCATATTTTTCTTCTTATCAGTTTTAATATCTTATGTCTTTCTCTCACTTACTTTTCGAATACTTTCACCAGAGATGTGCGAATGAAACTTTGGCTTTTTTCTTATTGACTTTAATTCGACCATTGATCTATCGATATATCGGCTATCATTTGGGCTTAAGCTTTCTATTTTCAATATGAATACTTTTCTTATCAACTGCTATCGTATTATTTTATTTATTAGTTTGTTAAGACCTTTTTATAAACGTAAATCATAATATTAAAATGAAAATTATAGAAATATAAAAGTAATGTAATTGTGTTGTGTGTATGTGTGTATGTGTGTAAAAGCAATTGTAAATTGAGAGAAACAATGTTCACATAATAAACAATAAGTCATATTTATAAATACAAAAAGCATTAGGTATCACTTAACACAAGTCATGATACAAACGTCTTTCTTGATATCAAATGAATAACAAAAACAAAATGATACTTGTGTTGACTTATGTCATTAAATGGAAGACACCATTTGTTGGAATTTCAAATTGCGTATATGTTGGGATAATTAAATTATCGACACGAATTATAAAAATTTTATTTATTCAACATAAATTCAAAAAAACATTAACTTTTAACAGATTCATAATTAAATAATTTATTAAGGACTACTAATATTTATGTAACGTTACTTCTTCATTTACCGATTTACAATTACGATTTACAATATCTACTAATATGATGTATTTATTATTGTTGACGTTATAATTAATTAATGTTATGATATCAGGTTTAAATAATAATAATGATGACGACGATGACGACAACAACAACCGCAACAATCACAACACAATAACAACAACACCAACAATAATAATAAAATAAAAAAATTTGAATTTTTGGAAAAATAAAATAAATTTTTAAAAGAAAAAAACAATAATAAAATACCTTCTGTTTTAAACAAGATATGTGCGCATATTAATAGAAATTTTTATCCACAGATTTTTAATTGTAACTTATAATGCACTTTCTTTAGAATTGTTACCAAATTATTATTCTAACCATTATTTTTTACTCATTATATAGATAATTTTTTAAAATAAAATTACTAGAAAACTATTAGAAAAAATCAAGGTAGATTATTGTAATATATTTATTGGAATTTCCAAATTTTTTCGAAATTGATTATATTGTTTATTGTTCAGATATTTTATCAATTATTTCTTCACAATTGCACAATTGTCATTTTTGGCACAAATATAGTTGGGCAATAGCAATCACGATTTAGAGCGCATTTATTACTCAGGCTGTTGTATATCATAACATATGTCTATAATAGTGTTTGTTTATTTAAACAATCCACATTACCAGATTCAGTTTTCCTATTTTCTCCAACATGGTACCCATTTTGAATATTGTCAATTTTCTCTTCAAAGTACACGTTTGTCTTCTTCTGAACCAAGAACCAAGATGTCTCGTGTCAGATATTCGAAAGTTGCTTGCTTCGTACGCGAGAATTATCAATATTTGCCAACGATCACACCATCAAATTACAGTGCGTTCACAGAATTTAAGCTCAACATTTAAAATTAAATTTTCTCTAATTTTATCTTGTGTGCTGAAATAATAATGATAAAATTCAATTGTTTTTCTTGCGAGTCGCGGAAGTTATACATGATGTTGAAGCTATCTTTTTTTTGGAATAGTTTTTGTGATTAGATGGGATATTTAAGATTCTTCTTTAATACTAACAGTCGCGATGTTATGCTTTCAAGTTAAATTTTGTTTTAGAAAGTAGCTAGTACTAAATTAAAAATATTGATTCAAGTTTTTTAATTGCAATTTTGATCGCAATTTGATGTATTTATAAAAAGTTTGATATCCAAGCTATTTAATTAATCACTTAGTATAATTTTTATGATTTACAAAAAATTTTTGTTGAATTTTGTACTGAAATCTTTTTTCAGTAATATTTAAAACATTGTTTAATAACATTTAAAAATATGTTTTTATATGTTATGGTGTCAATTTATAGAATTTAATTTTTTAAGATTATTTTATAACAATAAAATTAAATTAATTGTAAACAAATTATTATTCTCATTATAATTTTTATCTTGATTATTATTAGACATAATTTTATTACAAAATCACTTTATATATTATATATCTGCTTACATATTCTTTTTAACTTAGTTGTTAGATTGTTTTATAAATATATATTTCGAGGCTGTGCTTTATATTATAGAAAGAGATTTCAACAAATGTTAATTAAATTATAACAAAATCTACTATTGTCTTTTATTTCATATCTTTGATCAGTCTTTTATGTCCAATTACAATTTCTAAGATTTATCTTCAAATTATAAAATTACGTAACATTTTCTCTAATTTATTATTAAAATTTTAGCTTTTGTCACAAAAGACTCATCTTCCTTTCATTCAATTTATTGTTTTTATTTTATGCTCTTCAGAAAGAAGTATTTTTTAAAGTCTTATGAGAAATCTCTCGTGATGATTTTCTTCATTCATTTTTAACAACTTAATTTGATTCTCATTAAGAAAAATTAAATATTTAACAGCACAATGTTGTCAACAAAATTTTTCACTCATCAAAGTACTTCGTGCTTTATATTCGATAATTCAACAATCTAAGAGAACAATGGTGGTCAAAAATTCGATCATGAATATTGTAACCCGACTTTTCTGCTCGTTTCGATCGAGACAACGGACAATCTCGTCTACGGAACGTTCTTGCTCGCGATTGTAAGTTGAACTGCCAGGTGAAAACACAACACCTCTCAACCTACACAGGTGCATAGGGATCCCCCGATCGGATCCTGAAAAGAAGGGGGGCCTACTTGCGCGCTAGGATCTCTTTGCCACGAATACTTTGATTGGCATGGATCTGATGTAAAACCCGTGAATATTATTTATAATTCACATCGCGCAAAGATCGAATTTGCGCTCAGAATAAATATGAATTGTTAGTTAGTGAGTGAGTGATAAAAAAAAACCGGACAAAACTTTGCTCAACGATATCTCGTTTGAGTATTTTTACAAAATTTTCAATATTTTAGCAGCAAATATATATCTATTTTTATTCTAAAAAAACAAAAGTGTCTATTTTCTATTTTTTTCTTTAATATTTATTTTCTCTCTACGTCTTCTCTACATTGATTTTATGTATTTATATTATCATTGTCTTTTTATTTAAAAAATCTTTTGAAAATGTTTTTTTATTAAAAAATCCTTATTAAAAAATTTTTATTAAAAGATAGAAGAATTAAAATAAAAAAAAATCTTAAAGTTTATCAAAAAATTTTTATTATATAAAATTTCAGATAAAATAACGTATAAAATAGCATGTATACGTATACTACATAAAGAATCTATTACGTTTATATGAGTCTAATAATAAGTAATTATTAAAATATTTAGGAAAGTCGATCATTATCGATTAATATGTTTAAACTTAGACATAAAAAACGAATAAAGAGTTAAAAAGAAAGATCGCAGCAGGATCGCCATATATATATGTGCTGTGCACGTGGAATGAACTTGGAAGAATCTTTTAGATTGTCAGACTCCGAATTGTGTTCCTTATTTTTGTCCGTTGTGCCATCGATCTGATGCACGATAGAAAACGTTCGTCCTTGCTCGCCCTGTGATGGCAGCCTTGCCGAGCGGAATGCACTCTTGTCTCTTCGTCGCCGATGCGCGACGACTGGTTTTTCAAGAGGAAAAATAAAGCGCACGACACACCGTCAGAATATTTTTTCTTCCCTCCTGCACATGCACTTTTATGCTTTTCTTCTGCATAACTGAAGATGAAAAAGAAAGATCTTATTGCTATTCTTTTTATCAGACTGACCTGAAAATAATCCCCATTGGGGATCGCAACTTTAAGATTGCTAACAATTGCGACTCCCGATCGGATTCAATCGAATCAGTTGAGAATATAAATTAACAGTTGGGTAACGATTTGGGTTAATAAAGTTAATAATAACTTTTACGACACCAAATTAAGAATTATGTAGATGATTGAGAATGTTTATTAAGATATTACTTAAAGCTTTAATTTCACGTGCTATGTGTGTAATTTTGAAAATGTTACAACGCTTTTATCTCGACAGATCGAAACAGCTTTTACTTATAAATAAAATAACCTAATGTAAGTCAATTTTAATGGTAAAGAACATGGAGAAGTATGATAACTGCTATTAAATACATTTTTAATTACAATCTTGTTTATTTGCTTTACTATACTTATTTATTTACTATTAGTTTATTTACTTTTAATTTATTTAGAAAACATTTATTTGAATGAGAAAGAGAGAGAGAGAGAGAGACGTACAAGATTGAATTTTTAATGTCGTTAACGTCCATTTACTCTTTATTCAAGTTAGTAAAGATTCTCGTGCGTCTCACTAATAATAAAGCTAATCGATCGCATTGATTTGCTTGTTTGTTTTACCATAGATAGTCTTTTACGTATAGTCTTGTGTTATATATATGTACAGTTCTTTAAAGATGCGAGATCAAAGCGAGATATTCAATATTGATATTACTTGGATTATATTATCTTTAAAAATAAGAGAGGAACTTTTTGCGCTTTTGGAAATATGCAAGACCATTTTTTTATCTGTATTTCGTAATGTTCCGATCTTAAGATAAAGCAGATTTTAAACAAAAAAACGAATTTAAATACACTAAATTTATAATGTCAAATTATATTCAATTTGAGTCATTTTTAATCATTCCTCTGTCGTTATTATTTTTACTCAATATGTTGTTAATTTAACTAAAATAATAGAATTCAGCAATTCAACTAAAGAAATTTATTAAATTTGATTCAAATTTAGTTTATTATTTACTAAGTGCATACGTTAATATAGACTTTGTTTACACACACACACACACACACACACACACACACACACACACGCGCGCGCGCATATACAATAATTATATAATAAAAATTATTATTTACTATTTACAAACTATTATTATTATTATTTACATATGTTTTTAGAATCGACTGAGCAAAAAGAATTTTAAGGATAAAAGTTTTTATCTCATTCGCTAAATAGGAATTTATCATAGATTTGTCTGTTCACATATCGATAATTTGTGAGCTTAACTTTTACGTTAATATTTCAATATAATATAATGATAAGCTACGAAATCTATGAAATCCAAATTAATCTCTGAATAATCTTCTTGTCTAATATACACTGGTTCATTCATCAAAAAATAACACCGAACATTGCTGAAAAATATCATATACATATAAGTGCATCCTCTATGGCATTCTAATTGGTGTCAACTATTGTACGTATTGACCTACTGAAGAGAAGACCCGTTAGGCGATATGTTCCTTTCTCTTCCGCCGCAATGGTATTTTCATGTTCTCTGTCTCGCTTTCAATGTCTGGTACGTCGACTACACATCGAATGATTTTGCATCATTGTGTTTAAATCGACGAAATATTAATGTAGACAGGCTATTTTGATGAAGGAAGTAATAATTCATCAATTTCAATTAATTCATTTTCGGTCATGTACATCAAACATTTTATTAAGGTTTAATAAAATGCTCTTAATTAAAACCCAAAATGTATGTATATAATAATTAGAGATTATATAATTAAATTAACAAATAATATTAATAAATAAAAATAATATTAATAAATTGAACACAATTTTTTAATGTATTTTTTTATGAATATTTTACCAAAAGCTCGTTTGTGTGAATTATAAATTTTAGAGTTTCTTTAGATCTTACTGTGCAACTTTTTAGGATTCAACTCATTCCTCTTCATGCACGTCGACGAAAATTATTACATATTCACATGTCATTTCTGTCTGTATATTGTTCGGTATATTAATTGGCTGGTATATTAATATTTTATGTTCTGTTATACATCATTGCATCTACTCCGTTATAGATATCCAACATGGATGCGTTCGTAGCTATATAAGTATATAAGGAATTATTTTGCTGTATTGTTTTCGTTCTAAAATAACAACAGTTTTTTAATCTTATAACAAAACTTCGCATTCTTTAAGGTTTTTTTAATACATTTTACACATTGTAGCGTATTCCGCTCTTTTCAATTGTGATTATATTTGTAATTATATATATTTAGTGAATGCCAATTTCTAAACAAATATGGAAACAATTGTTGGAGTTTGCAACATGTATGTAGTAACCGTTGAATACAACTCTTTTATTCTCTTGTAAAGACGAGAACTGTTTATTTACTAATTTATTTAATTATAGTCTGAAAAAAATGTTGGCGGCAATAATATTGAAATATAATAAACATAATAAAACTAGCACACATATCAAAAATCTAATAATTGGCAGTATTAATATCTACATCACATATCAATACCTGACAGCTATTGCTCTTGCTAATGTAATAAAAGCAATTCAAATAATTTAAGTTACTAAAGAAATTACATGTAAAATATCGAAATCGCTTTTTCAATAAAGTGTAACATTTTTTTAACATGCTGATAATCTTTGTCGATAAATAATATGATAGATTTATGTATTATAAATAATATATTTAAGTAACTTAATATAAAAAACTTTTTGAGCTTTAACATAACGAAATTTCAAAATTATAAATTATAATATTTAAAATGACTTAGAATATTGTGTGTGCTTCTACTTAATTTTCTTTTTCCTTTGTTAATGATTCATTATATTTTAATATTTTTGTCTGACAGAAGAGTCAAGATAGAGCGATACTCTCAGAAATCAGCACATCAACCTCGACCTGCTACATCTGCTGCTCAATACGAATCGTGGCACACTGACCCGAGGTGCGTTTTAGAATAAATTTAATAGATGGTCGTGCCAACATACGTTAACGGTGCTGCAATGCGACATGGAAGACGCATTTTAATTCTCTAGTCGCAAAGAAGATCTGACGTATGTTGCTTCGCGCACGCGCGCGCGCGAGCATTTAAAAAAGTTCAAAGAAGACTAATTGTGATTTCTTGGCACGTAAATGGTAGGACATTAGTTGTGCATGTTTGAGCCGTTTCCAATGTCCGTTTTAAAATTTGTCAAGATATCTACATAAGACAGAGACTTTAGCACAATTAATGCTTTTTTTTATACAGAACATTAAAATTATATGAGTACATACATAATTACACACACACACACACACACACGCGCGCGCGCGCGCGCGCATGGAAGTATTATCATATATACCTTTTTTGATCATTCTATATTCATATACCTAAGTTAGTATAATAAGTTAAATGCGGGTATATATATATATATATATATATATATATATATATATGTGTGTGTGTATATATATGTATATTTTGTTTTTTTTAAATAAATTTTGTTATGTTATACTACTACGATTTTATTTTATTTTTCTCTCATAATATTCTTTCATATACTCAAACTATCTCTATTTTTCTCTTTTCTTTCATACCAGATAAATAATTGTTTAAAATTATTTGTATTTTTGAGAAATGATAAGAGATTGATGAGATGAGAAGAGAGAGATTATCAAGACAAACACTTATAATTTATCTAACCGTAACTAAATTAAATAACTATAACTATTAAATAATCTTCTTTTTTTTATTGCGGGCTTAATGATGCAAATGCAATCCATTTTACTATTTATTTTATAATTTTTAAAAAATGAACCAGCGCGATAACAATTCTCGTTACACTTTTCTCTCTTCCATTGAGACTTATTGCGCAATTCAATCGATGAGAATTTATTTCTTTCGGACTTACGCGTGTGCAGTTTTCTTAGTGCTATACAAGTGTGTCAAAAAGCGTCCTTAAACGCAATAAACAAGTTCCACATTTGTAATTTAATACGGGCAAGCAAGACACGATTATCGTGATGGAATAGTCAATAAGCATAACACCGCAACACTCGCATGACTGCGTTAAATTTGCGGCCACTTGCTTATCAACGTCCTTTCTAATCGTCATGCGATTTATCATCGCTTCCTGTCGGGCGTTGCGATGTAAAAAACTGTGAATTCATATAAGCAGCAGCAGTAGCAGCAGCAGCAGCCTTCATGCGTGAAATTTCCGCAGTCAAATCGCAAGCGGAATGAAACAAGAGCATCAGAAAAAAATTGCTCGTTCGGATCAGCGGATTTTAACACGATTGTAAAAATGTCGGTCCTACTGACCCAATATGGATTTAGCAGATGAGAAACATGAATTCACTCGTACCACGCCTAAAGATCCTGCGGATTCTTCTTCTGAATAAAAATCAAATATTTATTTAATGTTCGTTTCCACTAACGCTAGGTTGATAGAAACGAGCATAAATCATTCACATCATCGTTTAATTGTTGCACATATACACTGGCTAACTTCAGTATGGAAAGTCCATTTGTATTAATTTGTTTCAATGCTGGGTTCACATTTACGTAACTTAGATTTTACCATGTGCTATTAATTATAAATCAAAGATATATGATTTTTCATACTTTTTACATAAATTCTATTCGTTCTGACAGTACAAATTAAAATATTGATATATTGTATATTCAAACATTCGATATTTTGCAAATATGTTATGCGATATGTTGCAAAAATTGTTTTATTTTTTTTCTGTCATTTATTCGGAACTTCTTCCATTATTGTAAGGTTTTCTAAGATCAAGGTCAGTTAAAATTGTATACAAGGAGAGAGAAATTCAGAAAATCGCAGAAAACACGATTACGTTTGCTTTGAGTTACATTCTAAATTTGCAAAAAAAGAAAAAAGAAAAAAAGGCATCGAGAAACTCAAGTCTATATAACGGTGCATCGCGGTCGTAATTCTCCTAACGCAATTGATCGGCCGTACATTTTTTTTTAATCTGTTGATTGCCAAAAAGAGATGTACATATTTTATTTTAATTATTACACCTTCCTGCTTTTAGTTTATTAGATAAGCATTTTACAAGAGGCATCGATTTAAAAATATTTTTAAATCTACAAAACACACAAATCTCTCGGAAACAGTTGTGCATAAATAAAAAAAATCATAATATATGCGTATATTTATGTAACGAAAGAATTTTCAACAATAGTGCAATGTATCGTGTGGTACGTGCATGTCAACATCATTAATTACGATGCGTTGATATTATATATCTCACGGAAATAAGTATCCGCCGCAATAAATACTCCTTGACGCGGAAAATGTATGTACGTAGAAGAACGTGTTTTGCAATTAGAAAATACAATAGTTATAATCGCCAATTATGTAATGTAAAACATTAATATTAAAAGAAATTATTTGAATTTATTAATTTTATTTTATTTGGTTTAATTTTATTAATTAAATGAAATTAAATAATATTATGTATAGTGTAAAATATATAATATAAGTTACAGTTATTAATTATAACATTTTTTAAACATTAGAATATTTTAATAATTGTAAAAAAAAGTATCAGTTAAAATAAAATCAATAAGTATAAAATTTAGAAATTAGAATTTGTTTCATATTTTTTTAATTTTATAATATGTGATATAATGATGTATAGAATAGCATAATATTAAATAACATGAGATATGCGTGCGTGCGTGCGTGCGTGTAGTTAACTATACTAGCGTGCGGGGCAGTTAACTATATCTATCAATATAATAAATCCAATGTTTGTGTCGTACAATTTCACGCGTCAACAATGAAAGCATTCACTATTTCTGCTTTACAATTGTCAATTATATTCGTTTACATTAGAAAATAACACTTAAACTGTTCGTACATATGCATTACAAATGTCACCCTTCGACGGTCTCGATGAAGATATACAATATCCTGTCTACTATTCTCTCTCTCTCTCTCTCTTCCCCTCCTCCTTCCTCCCCCTCTCTCTCTCTCTCCACATTTAATCCATATCTCAATGTGAAGATTCTCTCTCAGCATTGCACATCTATCATTGCATCAACACTTTAAATTTATGCAATTATTGTATGCTGTCTTGAAATGTCTTCAAAATGTCGAGTATTTCTCAAGGGCACGTCACAACTATTCAAAATCTATTTCATTTTTTTTTGAAATATATTGTTAAGCACAAGAATCTAAGAGACTCATATTTTTTATATACTCATTATTAGGCTATTAATATTTTTAAAATGTCTTTTTGACATTACCAGAATTTAAATATACTTATCTAAACTTTTAAATAATTAAATAATTATAACATTACTATAACAAATTATACCTTTAAGTTCCCATCTTGTTCTATTTCGTATGTCTTGTACGAATGCAAACATTGCACAAAAATTAAGTTGCAATTTGTTTCACTATTAAAAACTGAATCAACACATATTGTTCGTAAATAATAATATTGCGTTTAATTCAAAAATTTTCGATAACATTGAACATTCCAAATCCACACTTCTTTCTTTATAACATTATTATATTAATTACACTCATTACTATTTTATTTATTATCTGCACGGGATTACTTTTGTGATGACATAAAATGTTTTATAAATAGAAATCACGTATACGAATATTACGGGAACACAGTTTTACAACTCATACAACATTTCTTGCACATTTGTATAAATTTGCATCCGCACGAGGCGTCTATGTAATAAACCGAACACCGAGACAATCCAAGGGAATCTGACAAATTTTGCTTAGAACGTGGCGCATGCATTAGGTGTGTGCGTTTTTTGTATTTGTGTGTGTTTGTTCTCAAGCGAGCACATGTCACGTGTCCCTTAAGTTTAAAAAGGCTAGAGGTAGTGGGACTATTGTTATGGGTACTGCCGATGCTGCGCTCATAATCAATGGAGGGTAGTTTCGGAAAAATTCTTCACGAGGGGACTGGACCCTTGCGCTGAACTAAACATCTGTCCAAAGCCTCTATCACTGACATTATTTATTCAACTACTTTTGAATAAAATATATATTATTTTTATTTCATTATAAAGTTTAAATGATAAACTGGATATCCTAGATAGTTATATATAGTATATATAGTATATATATATACAATTATTATAAATGTACAATGAAAAAAAAGAAATCACTAGAGTAATCGAGACGAACTATGACGAATATATGTACAATATTATCTATCTTTCATTGTAAATGTTTCAAAAAAATTGGATTAAGAAATTGAGGTTAAGAAATTAAATTTTCATATGTACATTTTTGCTGACAATCAATTGCAAATGATTAATTATTTTAGATTAAATGTTTGTTTTTTTTGTATCTTTAAAATATTATTAAGTTTAATTAAGTTTAATTGAAAAATACATAGTATTATTATTATTATTAACGTTTTTCTTCTTCTTCTTACTACTACCACTACTACTATTACTACTACTACTGTTATTATTAATATTGTTATTATTTTTATTTTTATTAATTTTATTATTATTGATGTTATTATTAACATTTTCGGTCGATTTCTTGGTATGTCAAAACGCGCTTATAATTATATGTATACATTATATACATGAAAAAGTATATGCTGAATATCTGCTCCATGTGCAATAGAGATTATGCATATAGAGACATTGCAAAAATAAAAAAAACTTCATAAACAATATGATGATATTTATTATAAAGAAATGTCCAAGTTTTATAAGCTTTTTAATTAGACTTTATTAAAACAATTTAATTTGAAAGTTAATCATAAAAATGCCTAAAATATAATTTTAAAAAATTATGAAATCAACAATTATAAAATATGCAATTAATTTTGCTAAGAGAAAATTAATATTCTAGATTGGCGAAAGGATCCATAATAAACAAAAATACAGACAATCTAAGACATATATATATAATAATGAGTTTAACTGTATAATATTTCTTATAATTAAATATTAGTAATAATTACTTTTTTATCATTATTAATATTGTTGTCAACAATATTTTTGTAGAAATATTTTTCTTAGTTAAATATAAACAATAATTGTTTCATATCAAGATTTCCTGAATATACATGTGTATATGTTATTACAAGAGAAATATTATTTCCAAGAAGAAATGTTTTGCGTTAATCATGTTGCATGTCATTTGAAGCTTAGTCATTTGAAAGTTTAACGGCATTGCTTGTCGTTGTGTTTTACCGATATCAAATCATGACAATTCTAACCTCTAGTCTTAATTATTGTCAATTGCTATCAATTGCCAAGTGATTGCCTGTGTCGTCTTTATAATTGTAATTTATAATTTATAGAGATGATTTTCGCTCGTATTGTTATGTAAATATAGTGATGATAATAATTAACAATAATAAATAATAATATTACTAATATTTGATTATTAACGTAATATTATTAGCAATTATATAAATATTATCATGTAACTTAAACTATTGTTTATGCTTTCATTTAAATAAATCTATCTTTTTGTTAATTTAAAATCAATTTGCTTTCTGTAAAATTTGATTGCATGTTTTGATTTTATAAAATGTTTAAATGTTAACTTTAAATAAAAGTATAATTTTTAATTTTTGAATTAAAGTTTTGTTTTAATAGAGTCTAAAAAGCTTATAATTGGTTCTGGACATTTTTATAATAATGCGTAGACATTGAAATATGAAATATATAATTTTAACCATGTATTAATCGATACACACAAAATCGTCTCGATTACTCTAGTGATTTCTTTTTTTTCATTGTACGTTTATAATAATTGAGAAAAGATTATAAATTATACGCTACGTTTATTTAAAAATATATTATCTTTTACACAAAGAGAAATATTTCGCTATTCGGTATTTCTATTTGTTTGACTTACATTTATTTCATAAAAGCAATATAATTTTAAAGAAAAGATTATTTTGTCGAATACAAATTTTTTAGTTTTATCGTATTAAATTATCTGGCAAAAAAACACGGTTGTTTAAAACAATATTTTTTAATAAAATAATATTTTTTTTTTATTACACTAAATATTTGGTTAGTTCATTTTTAATTGGATCTATAAAATTAGTTACATTCATTAGACGTTCTCCACGAGACGTACGCGGCATCGCCATCAAATAGATGCAGTATTTTATTTCTCATAAATAAAAAACTACACGGAATAGAATAAAAAGCTCAGCATTATGAGATTATGTAATTGATTGGATCTAAAGTAAGAACCAATATGCAAACGAGCATGCTGCATCCGACTTGATGTGCGGCAAAAGCGACGTGATAGCCAATCATTTTACTACTTTTACGAAGAAGCAAATTGTTAGGAAATAAAGTGAAACATAATACAATACTTTTATTGATATAATGAAATTTTTTAAGCAAAAAAGAGCTTCAATTTTTTTCAAAATAATATTTACTTTAAAAGATAAAGATACATTTGTTTAATATAAAGATATAGATAAAGTTTTCATATATTATTTAAACAGTCAAACAATTGCATTTCTTAGTTCAAATATTGATTTGGTTGAACAATGCATAAATTTTTTTAAATTTAAGAAAATTTGTAAATATAAAGAAATGTTTTTTTTTTATAAAGAAATGATATTAATATATCGTTCTTATGCCCACGACTTATAAATCTTTAGAATATTTAAATAAATATAATCTTTATAAATCTCTAATATACGCGTATACAATATTTTGGCAGACACATCTTTCTCTGATTCATTCGGAAGCGAAACATTTTAAGCATTGTATAGAGATCTTTAGGATTCGTATACGTAGAGTTTATGAAAGAAAATCACGAGAGTAGGAAGCTTTAAGAAAATTTTAGATACACGAATAGGCAATCAATGCTGATATAAATGAATCATGAACCTATTTAACGTCCGCCTTAACCTTTTACTAAAACCAAAGTCATTTTCTATGTATTACTATTACTGTAATGCGTAGGGAATATGGAAGCATTTACTATTTTCTACATTTGATAGACACTATAATAATCATCATAAACTATCTATTTCTAAATGATTATATAATTTTCATTACATTTTATATATACTCGTCTTTCATTTAAAATTGTAATTTATGATATTAAAATATTATTATTATTTTTGATATAAAAATATTTACTCTGTATTGCAATTATAAAAATTATGGTACCGTTAAGTGGATTTAATAATTCAAATATTTAAATATTATCCATATATATTATAACATCAAAAGATGATTGTTGCCATATAGTATTTTATCTTATTGTTAATAAATTTCAATTTGCGTGATCCCGTATCATACTTTAATAATTAATATAGCTATATCAGCTACTTGGCATCTCGTGTATATGTATCTAATAAACGTCGAGAATTTGCGAAAATTTTATTCAACTTGACAAAAGAAACGCTTTATAAAGATTTCTAGCGGTTATATCATTTGTTCTTCACTGGCGAAATCTCGTGTGAGGGAAGCTTTAAGGATGCACAATGTATGCGTAAAGGGAGCCAACAGCTGTGATGATCGATAACCCACATGGCGTTCTTTGCTCTCGTTGAATGCAGAGATCGATTTTATCGTACCATTTCGCGAATAAACTAACGGGCATAGATTGGAAGGCAGTATTTTAGCATCTTTGCCTAAATAGTTATTGACTTATTCCTGTTCCTGCGGTCCGTTCAAAAAGAATCAGGATTCTTATCACAGTCATCAGGTTAATTTAAATGATTATGTCTTAAATAATGTTTGCTAACCATCATTTTATCAGCAAAAATTCTATGAATTACGATTACATTGCCTGAAAGAACATCATGCGACTTTTTTCGGAAATAAGGAATGGAAAATTTTGCTTTTTTCCCTTTATTTATTGTGGATATTTACACAATATTATATTATTTAATTTAAGATTCTCTACTTGAATTAATTTTTATTGCTCTTATTTTTTGCAGCTTCTTGCGGAAAGAGATTTTATATACATTATATTATACAGAGTGTCTATAAAGTCTGTACTCACTCTCTATATTTTTTAAACGGTTAAATTGTGAAAAACCACGAAATACATGTTTGATCATTTTGAGTAAAGGACCTTCAACATAATCGAACATGTATTTTGCGATTTTTCATAATTTTGGATCGTTGAAAAATATGATATTGTTTATATATATCAAGTTTATATACACCAAAGTTTAGGCCGAAAATGAAGAAAAAATATTTTCAATTTTTGATCGGAGCTAAGATGGAATAAATAGTCAAATTGTTAATAATTATATACAATTTTCTTGATTAATACTCTCGTAATATCTCTCAATAACGAAATGATTTCTAATGAAATCACATGTTGGAACTTATTGCATATACGGAAATAATATTTACTGCTTGCGAACTGTTGTGTGTGTGTGTGTGTGTGTGTGTGTGTGTGTGTGTGTGTGTGTGTGTGTGTGTGTGTG
>JANQDE010000009.1:3824220-3837726 GCA_037157785.1 Cephalotes varians
GTGCGTGCGTGCGTGCGTGCGTGCGTGCGTGCGTGCGTGCGCGCGCGCGCGCGCGCGCATGCATGCGTGTGTGTTCATGATCGATTGTGACAAAAAGGCTGGACGATATGGCAGAAAAAGTTTTGTAAGAAGTAATGTTTAAAGAAATTCTTTTTATAAATTCGGATATTTCTTTTATCGTAATTATTTAAATATTTTTTGTTTTTGACAATATAAAAATGTATTTGAAAAAATAATTGTTTTCAAAGACCGAACTTGATAAAAATTTTTCTAATAAGTCTCTTTTTACATAAAGCGAAATTATGCTATACAATTATTAGAATAAAATTAATATCTTAATATCTAAATGCAAACACATATATTGATAATTTTGAGAAATATATCCTTCATTAAAGTTATATTAATGTTTTTTTAAAATAAAATTGTAAAAAAGTATTAAAATAAAATTATTGCAAGCTGCATACTTGATTAATTATATTATGATTAATTATATTATGTTTCTTACTTTGTTTTAGTATATTTTTATAGAAAATATGAAAATATTACATATACGCACACGCGCACACGCGCGCACACGCGCGCACACACACACACACACACACACACACACACGTTTATTTTCTTAAAATATAAATATCACTTAAACCATTATCTTGAGAAAAATTCTTATCTTATTCTTTGAAATATAATTTTTTTTCTCAAACAGATATTTAGAGTGATGACAAAAAATATTATTAAATTTTGTAATATTTTTAAAATAATAAAGAGAGAAAACGAGAGAGAAGGAAGAGGGGGATGGAGGGCGGGGGAAAGGGGGAGAGAGGGAGAGGAAGGGAGGGAGAGAGAGACAGAGATGTTCTTATTACCTTGTTAGATTGTCGAATAAGCATCAGTATTACATGGAAAATAAAATATATCATAATAAGGGTGGTTATACGGTCTATTATGATACGTTGCATTCATTTCTAACTAAATAATACATATAATAAAACAATTATCATTAATATTATCTCGCTGAACAAAATATACTGCCTTACTAAGCACGGTAATAATTGTAATGTAAAAAAAAAAAATATATATATATTATTTTTAGTTATTAATGGCACACGTGCGCACACGCGCGCGCGCGCGCGCGCACACACACACACACACACACACACACACACACACACGTTCTACGTATATAAGATAACATCGATAACATTAATTTATTTTTATTCTATGCTTAGTAGACAACATCTTGTTAGCGAAATGAATGGCTGTTTCGAACGATCATGAAAAAAGAAAGGGATCGTAGAACCCTTACCAGGTCTTTTGCAGGCCGCGAAATATGGTCGCGCCGGTCGGAACGCACCGATCAATAGGAAGCGAAAAGGCACATGTCCCAATGGTTTCTTACGTCATGGCGTTCATAAGATCAACATTAGGCATCTTTGACGTGTGTCGCTCGATGATATCGCGCGTTGACAGTGAGCTGAATGAACTGGTGAAAATTTTGTCTGAATCGTCTGGTTAGCGCATAAATTTGACGCGACAAACTTTGTTGTACGCGAGATTTACACGAGCAGGCAACGCTAACATTAACAATCAGACGGGATTGCGACAACGGCGACAACGGCTGCGACAACGGCGACAACGACGACGACAACGACGGCGACGACGACGGCTACGGCGTCGGGACGGAAACGAAACACGCGACGCAAAAGCTGAGAAAAGTCAGAACACTGGCTTGCCATCGGATAGATCGACGACCCGGCGCAGCGGTTCTGGTTACGTGACGACGCACTGCGCCGACGTCAAAACGACGATGACAACGACGACGACGACGACGACGAAGACGACGACGACGTCGACGTCGACATCTACATCGACATCGATATCGACATCGATATTATCATCATCGTAAAGACCGTAAGACGGCGCACTCCAGAAATTTTTCTCATGCGCTCGTCGTACTTGCTAAATCGATTTCTTGAATCGAACAGATATGACGAGATATAGATATAGATATATCGAGATGCAGATCAGAATATGTGGTATGTGAATTGTGAAGTGGATGGCTCGCTCCGTAGCGCAAGATTTTCGAGTGAGCTTATAATGATTATGTAGCATGATCTATGTGTAAAACTTTTATTAGAAAATATAAAGGTGTTGTCTAAACTATTCAGATAGCGGATCATGCATGAAAATTAATAATAATTCTCTTGTATATTATATATATATATATATATATATATATATATATATATATAATATTAATGACATATATTATATATATATATATATATTATTATTAGCACATTTTATATTATTAATTATTTTATATATTATTATATATATTATTGTTTAGTTAAATGTTACTTTTCTTTGCGGATTATCTATAAAGAAAACTTCTAGAAATTCTATGCGTTTGCGCACAATATTAATATATTAATACGTATCAAACCAAATCTTACAATGTTCAAACTTTAATTTATTTTCTTATATTCAATCTTCAATTTTGAATTATTTATTATGAAGAATTTTTTTATTGTAAGAAACAATCAGAAATGAATAACATCAAAGGAATAAATATCTCTCTCTCTTTAAAGCTTTGTTCTTCTTACGTTTTCAGCGTAAATAAGTAGAGCTGAGAAACTGTATAAAATATGTGTTATCGATATCAATTGACATCTTTATGTTAGGATTTTTTGATTCTAATTAATTACCAGAATATATATGCTATTCATGTATTACGTGATTATCGCAGGCTCTGAGTGTAGTAGCGTAACGCAACATTTAATACCGTAATATTGTTGTATTAGATATTCTTTTAACATAAAATGTAGAATATTTCTTCTTTTTTCAAAATTCACGACGCAAAACTTTGGAAATTTCTTCAAATCCGTGCCAGTATATGATAACTGACATTTTGCAGCGTTTTGAATTTGAGACGGAGCACGTTAACCTAAGCCTACATTACTTGGAGCAAGTCATGGTGTCTCTAGGTCAGGAGGGCGCGAGTCACATTCCTTACATAAATGCTGTAAATTCTTCTTTATTGAATACTTCCTAATATACCTTATTATGTTAATTTATGATAACTCTCTATTTGTCAACAATTGCAATCAATTTATGAACAATAAGAATGCAAAAAAACTCTTGCAAAAAACTCTTATTACTTATGAAACAATTTATATCTTACCATATTTTTATTACATGTAAATTATGATGAAAATATGTAATGAGAGAAATATTATTAAATAGTGTACTTTCATTATTCTTATTCTTTAAAGTGTAACAAATAATCATGCTTAATTTTACATATTATTTGAATTTGCTATTATAATTTGTTTATTGTTTATTTTTATTATAATTATTATCAGGAATTAAAAAATGTTCTGTACTATCTTTGTTAAAGTAGAACAAGTAATCCAAGAAACAAAATACGAGACATAAATAAAAATATAAAAATTACCCGGGAATATTTCTGGGCGATCCAAATTTCTATGTTGAGCTCCGTGGGAAATGTCGTGGTACGCCAGTATCGGAAATCTAGCCAGGCATTGTTTAGTATTTTTATCTATAGGCACTAGGTAGAATTGTGCGAGGGTGCCAAGATGGGAAAACCAACCAGGGGCTAGCTAGCGCCCGGCCAGTAATGTAGAATTATAATACCACATTTTAATATAATACTAATATTATGGTTACCGGTCATATTGCTGAAAGAAAGTCACAAATGCCGATCAGATCAACCATTAAATGATTACTCATATTAATGATTACTCATATTAAATATTTATATATTATTAAATATAAGTCTAAATATTACTTCTTTAATTCGTTCTAAAAAGTGTAATTTTTAAACTCAGTTTGTTTTACTAGCTATTGTACGGAGAATAAAAACAGTATATACATATATATATATATATATATAAATTTATAATCGTCTTGATATTTATTCATTTATTTTAAATCTAACTACCCCATCTCTTCCTAGATAGCGGTTAGACAAATTTAATATCTTGAGGCAACACTGTCCCACGAGGCAGGGTCTAGACAATTTTTCAATACTGGGGCTACACCACATCGCGAACCAGGGTAGATAGTTTTCCAATATTGGAGCTAGTCATTTTTGACGTTACTGCCCAGTATAGCCCTAGGCTAGCATTCCATCATAGTGCCCACATTAACATGTGAAAAACTAGCAGCCCATATAGTGCCAGATCGTAATTTCTACCCGGGTTATTTGGCAACTTTTACAAACAACATGCACGGTTAAAATATTCATCTAGCAATTGAAAAATGAATGCAGACATTATCGATTTACAAAGTGGAATGTATAAATAATAATGCGTATTAAAACTGATTAACAAACATCAAAAACCTAATATAATATTGCAATTAAAGGATGATTGGTGTATTAGGCATTAGACTTAACATTTTTATTATAAAGAATTTCGCTTTTTATGTATAATCGAACTATATACAGCTTTAAACAAAGTTATTATTTAATATAATTTTGAACTGTACTGCTGTACTTAATTAATAATTTATACATATAACAAGCAAACACTAGAAGAAGGTGTATTTAGCACAACGTGATTTTTTAAATGATATAATATAGAATAACATATAATAACTATAATTTTTTTAGAAAAAATCTTAACAATTTTGTGTGCGCGTATTTGTATGTGTGTGATGTATATGTACATACATCATTTATAACATTAATTAATAACAATAATTCAATCTAATTTAATATATTGATTACACTTCTATGCTACGTGCCAATTTCGTATCATCAATTCTTAGCAATAGAAAATTTTATTAATGTATTATACAATAGAATTTTATACATATATATGTATATTATATTTATATATTTAATATATAAATATATGATCTTAGCATATATTTGTATAACAAGAATCTATACTAAACGGTCTTAAATTTAATTTTTCGCCATACATTTTTGCTTCTAATATTGTTAGTCGATTTTTGTGAACTGCACCCAAATAATGTCTTTTTTCTAAATTATTGAATTTTCTTATTTTAAAGTTATATAACTTATCAACTTTTATTTGTATAATATTTCGATGCACGAAACCTTTGATACCTAGAAAGCAATTTTGCGAAATGTAATAATTATATTATTTTATGATTATTTTATAATAAATATCTTTTTTTTCATGTATTTTGTATTAATTCTGTAATATAGATTTACCTGCATATTCATAAATCTGGATATCATTATTTTCTATGAAAACAAGCAATGTTTCGACAAATCCATCAAAATTTAAAATAAAAAATGATTTGGGTCGATGTACTTTTATAGTTTGCAAAATTCTTGTTTGTGAAACGTCATTTTTGCACAACTAAATAAAATGGTATGATTAATAAGGCTGCGTTCGGAAACATCACCCAACCACGCTAGGGTGTCATTCTATCTTTGTTTACGTCGAATGAACAATAAAGATAGAATGACACCCTAGTGTGGTTGGGTGATGTTTCCGAACGCAGCCTAAATAATAGTATAATTAAATAAATAATAGCAGAAGTTTAGTTTCATAGAAAAAATATATTTTTTGTAATATTAGTCTTTCAAAATAAGTAAAGTATCAGTTATCGAATTATAAAACACGCTACTAAGACACAAATGGAAACTTTTTTAACTCACATGTATATAATCTTGGCTGACTTCTTCATCGTAGTGGAGGTACTCTTCTTTTTTATAAATACCTACTTTAAAAGTCAATAGATTGCCACAACCAAGACAATTTTTTAAATGTGTGCCGTTTAAAGATCTTTCGTGTAATTTATAAGTTAAAGATTGATTAGCAGGTACAATAGAATCGCTATTTGAAAACAAATTTAATGTCTCATTCTTGTACGAGATAAGAGCTTTTAATATATCTGGCATATTTTCTGGTGCAATTTCAAAATTCTCTTGAATCATTGTTACAAATCCATCTTGATATAAATTCATAATGTCTGTGACATTACCAAGTTCTATTACATGCTGTGAGAGAAAAAAATAATAATATACAACAAAATTAGCCAAATAAATTTGTTTTAAGTAAAAACTATTTATTTTATAAGTGTTTTTATTTTTGTTTAATTGAGAAGGACAAAAAGACATAAATTGTTTTTCTTTAATATAAATTATTGCGTATATTATAATTTTCAGTTTGCATGTGTGCGTACGTATTACAATGAACTTACCATCAATCTATTATTTTCCAACTTCCATATATTGTTAAGATTTCTACCGCAGGTGTGTTTTGCGACGGTAAACATATATAAAACGCGATTTGATTTTAAAAAAATCCATTGATCAATTAAACCAAAATCGGACACTTCATCGATCACTTGAAAATCAGTCTGAGTATACGATAGAAGTTTTATATGGCAAGTGTTATAATTTACTAACATATAATCCACATCATTTACTTCGACATTACGGATATCATAAATATCTCCATCGAATTCCTGGATTTTTAAGTAATCAAACGTATTGAATTTATATATCTGGTTTATAGCATTACATTTGAGTATATCTAAATGCAATGCACACACGTTATTTAAATCCTCCTGTAAAAGATAAAATTATATTTAGAACATAAGTAAGCAAGTGCAATGGTTTCTTGTACAGAGCAAACTTAATAATATAAGTGTTATACTATAATTGAAAAAATCAATATTTATTTATTTTATTAAGTACTGCAGTTTCCTTACATATATTTCCGTGATAACATGATCTATTTTAAGATGTTCTCTTGTTAAAGATAATGATATGTCAGTGACATTAAGTTCATTCAAAAATTCATTTCCATCAACGTTCTCTTCAAAATAGACATTTCCATGCACTCTCCACTTTCCAGATATAATCTGTTTTGTTTTATTCATTGTCTTTATTGCTATTTCTTGCAAATCAATTGAACTTATTTTGTTCAGAAAACCCAAAATCCTAAGACTTTTATCAAGAACAATTGGAGTTTTGAACATAAAGTTTCCTAAAACAAAAGTTAAGTGTGATTGTTATGTTATTGTTATGAGGACTATTCAAACACATTTGAGCGTCCCTGAACATTGAGCGAAGGATAGCGCGCACGATTCATAATGAAAAAAGTATGTGCATGCACATACTATGCACATACACACACTCAGACGGCACTTAAAAGTTTTATGACATTATTAAAACTCATTCTATTTTATTTATACATTTTTTTAACTTTTTACCTGTTAGAATGTCATTTGCAGTTAGAGAAACAATTCTCATTGGATTAAAGTTATTGATCAGATGTGCGTTGAAATCATGGTATGCATAAATATTTCTTTGTATCTTTATGCAGCCCGTAATATTTTGATTACCATATACCTATAAAAGAAATTAAATATTATTAAGTTTAACTTTAATCTTATTATATGTATAATGTTAATTTTAACAATTATGCATACATTAAAAAAAAAGAAAATAGAAAATCATAACATACAGCACTATTAAAGAAAAAGTCGAAAGTGTATGTATTTAAATAATTTATGTTAATTTGTTGGAACGTTTTATATTTTATTGGCTAAATACATCCTAAATACAAGTTTTATTTTAATTTTGCATTTATTATACCATGAAGGTGTCTGCATAGATATCTTCTATATAGTAGGTATTAATACGTCCTGACGTCTGAATATTTCTAACAATAATATTAGTACAATTAAGTTCATCGACCATAATGAACTGTTGCTTATTTAATAAAATTAATAAATCTATTTGCAAATCATTGACCTGCACGATTTTTATGCTAGTATGAAAAGTCACATTGTCGAGTATCATTTGTGCTGAAATGAAAAACAATATTTTTTATTACGCGAAAGAGACGAAATTATTTGGTGCATCAAGCATTAAATATATTCATTTTTAAACACAAAGCACTAAATAATTCTTCACAAAGCATATAAATTCTTTATAAGGCATGTAAATAATTTAATTTTATAAAAGTATGATAGTTACAAATCAATGATTATCGATATTTTTCTTTTAATACATTTTTATTAATTTTATTTAAGAATTCTTAAGTAGCTTAAAGTTATTATCTATTTGCGCGCGCGCGTGTGTGTGTGTGTGTGTGTGTGTGTGTGTGTGTGTAAATAAAAGGTAAACGTTCCAGTAATTGAACATGTACCTATTCGGATATTTATGTAAAAATTTATTATTATTAAATTCAATTCATGCTTTCTTATTATATTATTAAAATTTAATTATAAAAGTTAATCTTAAATATTAAAAAATTACAATTAAATTAAATATAAATATAAATATAAATTAAATTAGATACAATAAAAAAAGGATTTTATTTGAGATTAATAATAAGTTTTTGTGTAAGTGTCCGGATATAAATATATGTCCGCGCGATCACTTGGGACATTTACCTTATGTATACATTTTTTTTACTAGTAAAGTTTCCATGAAGATATAATTACCTGGAAAATATTTAGGTTTATTAAGAGCGATAACATTCTCCTGCAAGTCTTTTATATCAATTTCCATAATAGTATACGATTGTAATTTAGTTTTTATTACAAGATTTTTTCGTAAATAAGTGTCTTCTTTGAATATGACTTTGGCATTGATCGAGAAAGGTTTATCGATATAAATAACATTTTCGCGAAATCTATGTAAATCTAAATCATTTAAGCTGCCATCGATGTTGAATATATCATTAAATATAATTACACTTTTAAATAATTTCATTCCAGATATTGTAACATTTGCATTTTTTTTTAAAATTATTGTTTTAAGAAAACTGTTTAACATTGATCCTTGAATCGATCCACTTACATTCAGTTTTGTTACGGAAGCAGAATCAATGAAGTAAAAATTACCATGAAGTGCATAAAAATTATTTTTAGCTGTTTTAAACCTATCTGTGAAATCACTTAAAAATACAGAATTTCCAATTTTGCCAGTTGTATTGAAATTTTTTAAAACCATGACTGAGCCTTAAAGAAAAAAAAAGAAATTAATTTTCATTATTAAGACTACAAAAGTAAATAAGAAAGGAAACATTAGAAAAAGAAGCAGCAAATAATTATTAAGTATTATAGATATATATCATAATGAATTAGTTTAAAATAAATATACAAATAAATTTTAATCATTCTAAAGATCTGTAATTAACCACGATAAAGCAATAAATAAATGTATATATATATATAAAGTGTGCATTTTCTTTTAATAAATATATATTTTGTCAACATTCAAAAATATATTTCTAAGTGTGTACATTAATATTATAATATAGAGATAGAAAATAAATTTGAGAGACTACACTGTAAACACATAAAAAATTTTTTAATAATTTTATAACATACCTTTTATAACAATTGGTCCTTTGAGCATTTGTTTTTCATTTGGATTTAAAATATTCAATACAAAATGTTCATTTATAAATTGCGCTTGTAAAAATTCGCACGCGATATTTTTGAATATTTTGCGATCTATAAATGTAATATTTTTATCGTTTTTCTGAACAGTATCAGCGATAAACTCAAACAGATTCAAATCGTTTATGAAACCAATTACTTTCAAATTTTTGATCGACACATTTGTATTGAAAAAGACAGTCGCTATGTTATACTCCTTATAAATATCAACAATATCATTGTCATTAATTGAAGACGCCGTTATCATTCCTGTCACTTGTAGAGATCTTATCGATGTTTTTCCGTCGAAAATGTCATCATAAAGTGATTTCGCGTGCGTTAATAATAAATTCCATGTATTTAAAGGTATTCCGTTGATAATTTCTGCATTTAAGATGTTAGTTTCCAAGTGGTCAACTATTAGAGCGCCTGTCAGATTCTGCTGCATAAGTGCTAATACGCGTTTGGCCAAATCAGTGTAGTTGATTCCATTAATTGTGTTTGGCAAGATCTCATTGGCCAGTAATGTCGAGAGTGTTAAATTCTCAAAATACACATCTTGAAAAGTTTTATTTAATTTGTCAAAAAAAGTAGTCTGTGAGATAGTCTGCTTTATGGTATCAAAAGACAAATTGTCGATAATAAATGATTTAATAAACAATAGTATTTTATTTAAGCAACCAGAAATTATATCTTGTTCGTGGATTATGTGATCCTCCAACTTCTTCATGATGCCAAGAGTCACATTTCCAAACATAACATTTACCGATATCCTTGTTAAATCTGAAATTGTTATGTAATAAAGTAATGTAATGTAATAAAGTAATGTATTGCTAAAACAATATTTTTATAATGCAAAATAAATTAGTGCAACTTTAAATATTTTTTCAACAATAGATTCGATAGATTCAAACATAAATTTGTTATAGATTACATTATAATACTTTTTCATTCTATCAGAAAAAGAAAAAACGAAAAATGTATGTTTTAAAAAAATGTGTTGTTGTTTCTTTTATTTCTTTTATATATATCTTTTAATAGACAGCTTTATCATAACAGGACAAAAAATTTGATTTTGTATAATTTTAAAATAAATATAAAATTAAAATAAGGCTAATAAGAGTTTGACACGAACGACAATACACAGTTATATTGGATAAAATAATAAATAATTGATATAGGAAATGAATGAACGTTTCAAGTCAAATTTGAACCATCTTCAGCGATCATGATTAGTGTGTAACACAAATTTTTTTTAACTTTGTCAATTTACAATCGAATAATGTTTATAAATGTTTATTTAATTATTATTGTACTTACGAGGAAACTGTTGTTTGGTATTTAATGTTACAAATTCCGAGAAAATGTGATCATTAATTTGTCTAGATTTAATTGTTGCATTAGATTTTATGTTGACGTCATTCCGGAATCTTTTATAGCCAATAATTACTGCATTCTTTTCAGTTTTCAATAAAAGATCGTCGAGATCCGACCACGCTTTAGCATTAATTGAATCGTTAAGTACAATGTTTCCCACGACGGTTACATTTTCAAAAATAACATTTGATAAAAGACTATTGGTTTCATTAAGTAAACTCTCTATGCTGCTTACGTTAATACCCGTTATATTTCCGTCGATCTGAAATTGTGACAAAATCTTGTGTTTATACCTAATTGTGATGTGTATATGTTTGACGAATCGTACCTGGAAGATTTCACCAATTTCTAGATCTTCAAAAGTAATCTCTTGACTAATAGCTTCGTGTCTGCTAAGAATAACAAAATCATTAATATCTATTTCATTTATTGCCTTAATGCCCAGCAAATGTGTCGTAGATAAGTTGGCGAAGTGTTTTTCACCCGTGATGTTCATAGGAAATTTATCATTTGTTAGAACATAATTTTCCGGATATTGTAAATAATTTAGATGTTTTATATTAATTTTTTCGGCGACAAGCTGTTAAAAAAATATTATTTTTTATCAAAAAAAAGAAATCATAATAAACATGTGATTCTGATACACAGAATGTCAAGTAAAAATTGATACAATCAATAATTTTTTTCTGAAAAAGGAAAACAACAGAAACAAGAGAAAAGAACAAAAGATACAAATTCTTTTTTACTATTGTATTAGAGGTTATTATAATTTCATATATAAAGTCATTTTTCGGAAATTACGTAAATCATGAATACAATATTATTTATTTTCTTATATTTGTTGAAAAGAAAATTTGTTCTGTTATCAAAATTTACTGGGCATTCTGTACATTGCTCTATGATTTTATTAAGTTATTTTACCCCTTCCACAATTGTTTCTCCAGAAATAGTTGTCGATTCACCTTTCCAAACTATACTTTGCATTAGCTGTTTCCATTTAACATTATTTATTTTGGAAAAAGTTAAGTGTCCGTCCAACTTTAATCGTTTTAATTTGGAAAAATTTACATTGCTATAATTTTTGAGTGGAAGATCGAACATGATTTCTTCTAACGGTATGCCGTTTAAAGAGAGAATCGTTAAATTATTAGCGTCGATAGAAGGAAAAGATTTCTGGCCTTTAATAATGACGCGATTTATAATATTGTTTGCTATGATCGAAGTTGATGCGTTATTAATAAAAGCGGCAATTATATTGTTTGCATATAGAGTACCATTCACCAAAAAATCTCCAGTTAATTCGACATCTGACGATAAAGTAATGCTTGTCGAATTAATCATGATTTTCAAATCCGATAAGATTTGATCGAGCTTTGTTTCTAATTTCTCTAATTTCTTTAAATTTGATGTCACGTTTGTCGATATATCTTCCATTTTTAAATTGATCGAACCGACTTTGACAGCGCCATAATTTACATGTCTTTCGATTGTAGTGTTTGATACATTTACTTTCGAAAAATTCCAAAATCCAGTTATCACATTCCTAAAGTAACTTTGATTAAATCGTGCTTCAGTCTCATCAAAAATGGCTTCCTGTTTTCGAAAAACTTCCTGAAAATTTAATCTTTACTTTGTAAAATGTTATAAAAATAATTCAGGAAACGTACAAACTATATTTTATATATTTATAAAACTGTATCTTATATTATAGTTTATATCTTTTTTTCGATATATTATATATAAATTATATATAATTGCATTATATGTTTCTCATATATTGAAATAAAACATAATTAAAATCTTATTAGACAATATACATTATCATTCGCAATGTTATACACGAGAAGCGGAAGAGATGTGCACATGTACCTCCAACAAAGCTCGTGTTTTTAACACGCTTTCTGTTTCATCGTAAATAGGATGTGCTGATTCACTTAAGATCACTTCAATACGTACAAGCATGTTTGTATATACGAATCCGACTCTTGGAATAACGATAATTTTTGATAGATTAAAGTTATTTAAAACTTGTTTAGGTAAAAGTACAGTCTTAAACTTTAATCCATGCCAAGCTAATGCGATTACTGTTGAATTTTTTAATTGAACTAGCAACAAAGACTCATCCCGATATGTGTTTAATGGTATAGTAACTATCCAAGAAATTTCGGTTGTTTCTGTGAAATAAACGTTTTTGTTTTCGTTTGCTTTATGTTTGATAGGAATTATCATCTTATTGTTTTACCATCGAAATGCAGATTCGTCTCAGCATTATCTTGAAATTCGTTCTCAAAAAAGTGAAACAAACGTGGCTTCTCTCCACCAATTGCTAAGTATTCAACATAACCACTCTCAAAACAGGCAAAATTTGCGAGTTTGTTGGATTTGATAATTTTCAATTTCTCAAATTGACACAATTTATCCTCATGTTTCGATTCGTACAAAATAACGCTATCAATTCCTTGAAAAGCTACCACGATGCGTCCGTAAATTGGACAAACTTGGACATCAAATACTTTCGGAACAAATAATCGTCGACAAAACCTGCACGAAATAAATATACTTTTATACACAAATATTGTACAAATTTATATTAATTTTTCTGTAGATCGCTGTAAAACTTGATTTCATAATATCTGAAATATCAATATATATATATGTATACAATATAAAAATTATATATATAATTATATATATAAATTATATATAAAAATTATACATATATATATA
>JANQDE010000009.1:3837778-3855417 GCA_037157785.1 Cephalotes varians
CACACACACACACACACACACACACACACATATATATATAAAATTGCAATAAAAAAAAATTTAAACTTTTGAAGAAAAAGACCAGAAATCTTTTCTTAAAATTTCTTAGAAACTTTAGGATATTAAGACTACAAGCATAAAAGTTAAAAAAGCATTAACAAATGTTTTGTTTAATAAATTATTTATAATATAGTTAGTGTTTTCTAATTGTAAATTTTTTTTCAATCAATAATTTTTTCAATCTCTTTATAAAAGATCTATTAAAAATCTTATAGAGAAATTATGCAAAATTTTATTGCATATTACAAAATGCATTATAGCATATTATAAAATATTATATTATAAAAAATAAAACAAGCAATATGTATAATTGAACAAACGGAATTACCATATATCGATACGATGATTATTATTATCAATGTCAAAACCATAAACATCAATCAACGATTGTCCTTCGGAATATGCATCGTTATTGTCGAGTAGCAATAATTCATGTTGATTCTTTTCTCGCACAAATTCCATACCTTGAATTTGCTTCCGTACGGGCCATGTCGAATATAACATGTACGTATTTCCGAAAATCTTATACCAATACAGAAAATAACCATACTGAGATTCAACGAGTAGAATTGCCATTAAATAATTTGCATAATTTTCATTAAACGTCGCCTCGGCATTGAAATGCAGAACTTTAAACTGTAATATGTGTCCTTCAGTCAATACATTTATAATACGTTTGATTGACAAATCGTCCCAATTAATTTTGTAGAAAAGCAATGTCGAATTTTCGGCACAAATAAAGTAATTTGTTTCTGTTTGCAAAAATTGCCAGTTGTTTATTGATATGTTAATATCAATATTTTTAGTTATATCAGCAAGTGTATGCAATGAAATATCTGTTACAACAATTTCTGAAAATTGAGATCAATCTTTTAGATTATTCATAAAAATAGCTAAAAAGTTATAAGTTTACTTGCATAACGAAACAAGACACATAATATATCTTTTGTCAAATTTTGTTGAATTTAGTAACTGCATTCATTATATTTTAATTCAATCAATTCTGATTCCTAATCACACACAAAACTCAAATGTTCACACACACAAAACTTCTAATCATGTTCACACACACAAAACTCAAATGTTTCTCTTCCATTATATAAAATTTCTAAAAATTATACAACACTTTTGTACTCTTTTTAATATTGAATTAATTAATAATAATTAATTTAATATTAAATATCTCTATTTAATGTTTGATAATAGTTACCTTCTCGATTTCCGGCTCCAGTATCAAATTCATATTCTTGCCAAATTACCGATGTATCTTCACGCTCTCGAGGTCTTCGAAATGATCTGGTATTGACAAGTATTTCGTCCAATGTTTTAGATATTTCTTTTAAATCTTGGCATTTTGCGTTATTTACGAAAATCCATAAAATAAAGAAACATATGACAAGATCTTTACTCGTTGACATTCTGGACAGTGACTGAGACTTAACTGTGAAATTCTCGCGACCGATGTCCCGTAAATATTTGCACACTGTACACGATCTGTCTCACAATATTTTGATTTTCTTGAGAAGAGCCGATGCTGACTTCTATCTTAAATTTCCCCAAATTAACTTGGCTGAAGACTGAATTTTCGTTGCTAAATTAATATTAATTTATATTATCCGCTATCCTTTCTATTGTAATATTATTAACAAATTCAATACTGGAATTATATATATATATATATATATATATATATATATATATATATATATATATACACTGGATATATAGTGTGTGTGTGTGTGTGTGTGTATATATATACATACTTTAAAAATCTCTGTACAACATTAACGTAAGCACAAAGAGTGACCACAAAATTCGCCTGTTCTTCGGTAGTCAATTACGGACACAGGAAAGACGCAGTCGAAATTGTATTCATATCATATTAATTCTTGGGCAATTCTAAGATGAGCATAACTTTTTTTTTCGAAAAAATTCCAAAATCACCCCTTGTCAAGGGTTGAAAATAATTAAAAAAGCCAATATCTAAAAAAAATTGAGAAACACAGTACTACTGTTAATAATTGTACTTGACACAAATTACTTGCAAAAATGATCCAGTCAAAGATATCAACCCTACAATACTGTTCGCATCATTTATACCAACAAAATTCTAATAATATCTAAAATCAATATCAATATCTAAAAAATTTATTTAATTCGTAATGCTACTTCTTGAAATTTGCGAATAAATATTATAAAACGCTGTTTTACATAAGAATCAATGCAAGCAAAAAATTAACCAATAATGAATAAGCCAATAAAAGAAATTTAAAACTATTGTGCCTATAAAAAATAAAAAAATTGTGCTCAAATTTTAAACAGCTTGTAATAATCAATTTTTTATTATTTTATTTACTATTATATTTTAATGTCAATTATAAAATATAATAATTTATGTTAATATATTAATAAAGACGTGATAACTTATATATATTTATTTTTTATACTTCATATATTACTTTCTGTTATTACTTTTCGTACAATAAATTGAAGACAACAAATATATACAGAGTATAATGTAAAATAAAAAAATAATTTATGCTATTAATATAATCGGTACCAAAAAAATATTATAACGTGATCATAGCCATCATAAATTCTACTAATTTATATGTAAAGTAATCATAAATTAGCAAAATTTATGACTATTTTTAAAATAAACATCACAAGATACTTTTCCCTAATGAAAATAATTGTACCATAATATGTATTTGATAATTATATTCGAGATGTGATTTAAATCGATTTTTAAGAAAATGGAATCAAATATAAAGAAACTATAAGAGGAAATAAAATCAACAAAATATAGAATTTTTATATTATATAATAATTTTAATAAAATAAAGAAAAATAAGAAAGATGTTATTCCTTCTCCTCCACACACACACACACGCACACACACACACACACACACACACACACACACACACACACACCGATACATATATATAAAAATTTCATTTCATTTTTTAATGTAAAAACTATAAATATTAGAATATACATTTATAGTTACAGAGTAAATTAGCATTTTTCAGAAATAATATTGTGTTAAAATTAATACATTATTATAAACTATGGTACGCTGACTGGCAAAAATCTCGTTCTATCACCAACTTTTGGTGTGAATCTCAAATTCACTTTTTCGCTATCTTCATCGCCAACCTCGAGAAAGGTATTCCAGTCTATGAGAAAGTACAAACCGTTTCTTCGTTTGGTTGGTAAAACAGGATCCGGTGCACGAGTGGTACCACCAAAGGATTCTTCCAATGCCATGAGATTTATACTTGCAGATGTCGATGACTCCGAAACTGGTGTTAATGCATCACGGAAGTTTGAACCGTCCTTTGTGAAAGTCATCGGACTCGTGGTCATAGTTGTCGATGTTGTCGAGGAACCATCAATAGATTCTGTCGACAAGATTTCTGGTAAATTGGTGTTGAATTGCATTTTCATTAATGTTGTACTTCTCAGCAAATCTTTCATGCTTCATAATAATAATAATAAATGTGATAATCGCACAATGACTAAAAATTACGATAAATTCCATAAATATCAATGCAAACTTGAGATATAAGCTAGTATTTTAAGAAAAAATTAAATATTAAAAAATCAAAAACTTCGACAAAAAAAATGTAAAATGAAAGATAATAAAGGGTAGAAAACATAGAAAACGAAAGAATAATAATATTAATAAGTTCTACCATTAAATATAAATATAAAAATAATAGAAATACTTTTGTTTTAATGAAAAAATTGAAAATTAATGAGAAAGATATTACATAAAGGAATACATAGTAAAGAGGCTGAAATTGTAAGTAACAGTTGAATCGAGAAGAGTGAATATTCTAAATTCATCTTTAATAAAAATTTCGATAAAAAGCAATCTTCTCCTCCCTAATTATTGCGTTTCCTCTATTTAATTTATCGCAGCGTATCTATATATTGTATTATAGAAGAAGAAATTTATCTTCAAAGAGAGTAAAGTAGATAGATAAAGTTTGTTCGTCTATCCATAGCAATAGATTGGTAACGATGATGATGACATCGAGTTACGAACCGGTTCGCGTGCGAGCACATGCACTCAGTATTCACATGCAACATCACATGCCACGAACAGGGACAAGCTTCAGGGACAAGCACGCAAAATGAAAGTTGTATATCTTGTCTAGTTGACAGTAACGTATGCGTAAGGAAAAGTCTACGTGTAAAAATCCTCTTTTTAAGCAACGTCGTTGAGATTTATATAAAGACCAAACCAGAGAAAATTATGCTGAGAGAATAAGTATTTAGTATTTAGACATCTCCCAAAATAAATTAATTTAACCTAAGGAAGTCGCATAATCTTATCCCCTATGTTGGTTAATATGCATTTGATCCTCGCTAAACTCTGAATAATTCGTCTAACCCAGAATTCCGAAATGCCTAAAACGGATATCATAAATCTTTGTATACCGGTAGGCGCCGTGGTATTCGCAAGAGCTCGATCATTGTTGACAGTGATTTCAACGGTTTCTTCTAGATTTTGTTGTCTTTTTACTTCATTCTTCACGTCCACGTTGTAAATTCTAATTATCTCTTCTAGACTCAGCGGATCTGGCCCTTCTTTTAGAGTTTTTGTGGAGTTTTGTGTAACGAGCAGAGCGTCGGCTACTTTTCGTACATCCTTTGCGCTTGCTTTTCCTTCCTGAACTAGTCTGATTTTGTCTAAGAGTTCGTTGATTTTTATTCTCTGTTCTTCATCCTTCACACGGACTTCATGAGGCTTGAACACGTGGAACTTGGTCGCCTTCGTTGGTTCTATACTCTCCATCTTTGGTGTCGTTCTCAATGTCTTGCGAGATATGAGGCCTATGTTCTCCAGAATCTGTCTCATATTATTTGGAACGGCCTCGATCAGCGACGGCCGTTCCGTTGACGCTGACATGGCCTTTTTTTGTCTGTTATCATTAACGCCAAGCCCGAATTTTGCTAGAAATTCTTTCATATCTTCGTTTTTTATCTTAGATGTTGGCAAAGGCTTGAAATTGGTATAAGAGTTTGTATTATATAAAATGTTCGACTTTAGTGTGGACGTTGTGATTGTTGGTACCAGATTGGATGTTTGTAGACCAAATCGTTGAAAGAGCAATTGTACATCAGGTGTTAGATTGCTCATGCCTTTCCCGATCTCTGAAACAGGATTCTCAAAAGTGTTTTGAGCGTTTATCGATGGTGAATTAGGCACAACAGCTGTCAAACCGGAAGTTGTATGGACTAAACCGTTACTGTTAAAAATTTGAGATTTTATCTCCAAATTTTCTTTGTTCTTTTTAAATACGTCTTCTACATTGGTAGCATTTTCCGGTCGAAGTCCAATAAAGGCAAGCAATTCCATTACTTCCGGACGCATTGTTGTCGTTGTTGTCGTTGTGATTCTGCGAAAACCACCGGAGTTTAAATTGTAAGTGGAATTATATTTTTCGGAAGAAGAAGAAGAAGGAGTAGAAAAGAACATTGGTGTGACGTAGATAGGAGCTGATTGCTCAGTATTCACGATTTGCATTTTTTTGGAAGTTACTTTTGAAATCTCTGGAATATACTTTATTTTGTTAATCGGTGTAGTCGGCGTCACATTTTCCAGTGACATGTGTGTGATATCAGTTGGAAAAAGTGATTGCTCGTGAATTTTTTTAAAGAGCGTATCTGGAAGTTTCGTTAACGTTGTCGTGCTCTGTGTCGTTGGTGCGTTATATCGCCATTGATTCACAGATAAAACATTTTCATTATTTTTTAAGGGACGGATTGGGACCATTTCTGGCTCCCCTCCCAAGTTAAGCGTTGAGACATTTTTTTTCATCTCTACTGTTTCGGGAGGGATCGTTGTCGCACTTGTACTATATACTATATAGATTTCTTTATCTTTGGTTAACGAAGATTCTTCGAATATTGGTCGTTTAGTGATAGTTGCTGATCCTTCGGCAAAAATCGGTTGTTTTTGAAGATTTTCCAAATTGAAGCTAAATTTGATTGGCGCTGAATCAAACTTTAGTGTCTCCTTTAAAGGCATCTTTGAAGATGCTTCCGAATACGTTTCTCTGTGATTCTTATATCGCGTTTCGACAAGTGGGTTTTCCTTCGGTAAGTTTTTCTCTGGAGCATATGTCACTAGAAAATTTTCAAGGGATTCTTTATCATTTTGCGTTTCTTGCTTGAGTACGTTTGCCTGTAATTTTTTGTTTTTCCACGCTTCGAAGTCTTTCGGATTGGAAGAAGAAGGATCTGCAATTAATTGAACTATTGGTGGTTTGGTATATAAATCCTTGATGCTTTCCTTCGTGTCTTCTGCGTTGTAAGGCAGGACTACCATCAAAGCTTTTTGATAGATATTCCTTGCTTCCTCGATTGTTTTTTTGTTCTCATATGTCTCGGGATCTTTGGATGTAATGTTGAAAAGAATGTCAATTATCTCACGTCTAGTGAGATGTGGCAAAGTGGAATTTTGATGAATCAACCTTTCGACTTCGTCGATTGTTCGGTTGATGGAGCTCTCAACTTCAATTTTTGATGGGAGATCATTGCAATGACATAAGTCGATGACAAACAGCATACAGAATAGCACAATCTAAAAAAACATAATAAATAATTATACAAATTAAACAAAAAATAACAGAGAGAGAGAGAGAGAGAGAGAGAGAGAGAGAGAGAGAGAGAGAGAGAAAGAAAGTGAGAGAGAAAGATATTAAATTTTTATTATACCTGTGCAAATTAGAAATAAAAAAGTTATAATAAATTTTCTAATAAGAAAAGAAAATGTTATATATATGTGTGTGTAAAGTAATACTGTATAATTTATATATTATAAAATCTTTAAAAATGTTTAAAAATTCTCCTATGATTAATTATAGAAAACTGTACGTTTGATTGTTAAAAAAAAACAAGATTTATTACGTTTATTAAAAAAATTAATTAAACATACTGCGTAATAATAAATTTGTTCTACATACATTTTGTGATTTATATCCATATTAAGTAATAAAAATCCATATTAAGTAATAAAAATCCATATTAAGTAATGTTATCACAATTATAAAAATATTTAATATTTCAATAAATATAATATTTTTTAGTGCAGGTGTGTTTTTAATATAATTATATGTAAGTTAAATGTTTATTGTACATATTTTAAATTAGAATATGTAGGGAAGACCGGGGCAAGTTGTCATAAGGGATTGGTTGTCAAAAAGCTTATAACTCAATCAATATATGTCAGAAATCAATATATAATATGTTTTAAAATTTTTCCATTTTTTTCTAAAAATCGCTAAACGAAAACTGACAATCCATTTCTTTCCTATAATACGAAAAGAAATCATTTTATAAATGTTAATAATTTATAAACATAAAATATTTATTAATGTACAAACGATGCTTGCTTAATTATGTTAAAGAAGAACGAGTTCAAAATGTATGTCAAAGTTGTTTTTCATATTTATAAGCAAATGTTGCAAAAGAAAACTTGACTAGATTACTGATGTCAAAGAGTATATACGTAGTTAATTCTTACAATCCTAATCCTTTCGTAACGTCTATATTATTTTTGCGATCCACGTCATCATCTCAGATATATAAAGCAATGAAATTCGCGCCTGCGTGATGTAAGTATAGAAATCTTTTTTCGATGTTTTTTTAGATTTGCTTTAAAATTCTAGATTTATAAATGTAATGATTTTTTCTAAAAAAATACATAAATTGTTAATAGAGCTATTTATTTTAATTCATCATAAAACGCATTTTTTATTTAAAATTTATTTTAAATTATTTATAATCTGTATCAGAAATTAGGATAAAATTTTATTTATGATTTTATATGTCAATTTATATAGTACAATAACAATTTAAAAAATTAGAAAACACACACACGCACGCACACATCAATATCAATAGTAACAAATGCGATGTATGATTGTACAGTGTTCAATATATAATAAATAAACGGATAAGTCTTTGAAGCCAGAAATCTTTTTTATTCTTCTAATGGCGAAAATTTGCAAAAAATTTGCTAACAGCTAATTTTGTATTTTTATTATTATCAAGTTATATGTAATAAAGAATTTATAATTTTTATTTTATTTAAGCATTTACAATTTTATAACAATTACCTTGTAAATCTTAAGCAAAAAATATAACTGCAAAACAATAAAAACCTTTTAAGAGAAACAAAATCTTTGCAAATTATGCGATAAGATGCGCTTGAAAGGAATACAACAATTATATAGAAATGAAAAATATATTTAATGAGTGTAAAAACCTCGGAAAGAGTCAACTTTCACAATTTGACGTCACGCAGCGTTAAAGAATATTTAATAGTCTTTGCTGTAAAAGATGATAATATTTTCAAATTTAATGAAACTGTTCCTTCTAAATTTTGAAATAAACATTAATATATGCAATGTAATAAATACGTGGTTAATGCATGTTAATTTATTTATTAATCATTATTAAGAAGTTATTAGACGATTAAGTGTCATATTGTTTTATGAAGAATAAATTTTGTTTTTAAATAGAGAATTTAGCTATGATAATTTTCACAAAGTAATTTTTTAAATTTATATTAATGTTATTAATTTTAATAATTTTATATTTATATCTAAATAATGTTTAAAATATTTGAAAAATAACAATAATATTGGCTATTCAAATATGGTTTCTTTATAAGAAGATCAATTTTAAGTTTACTCGAATTTTGTAAGCTTAGAACAGTATAATTAGACGATATTTCATCGCATCAGATGCAACAATCAGAAATGTAAATCCTTTATTGTATAACATTCATACTTGCATAAAATTTCAAAATATTCGAATATTGTTGAATCATGTTATTATGTTTAATTAACTGACAAGTCGCAACATAATAACATCGTCCGAGATTTAAATTTCAAGAAAAGATGTGCATTTTAGTACATGAATGATTATGTTTTAACATGAAATAATTCTACAAGTCACTTTGTAAGACACTTCTTGCACATGACGTATTGATGTATGTGTTGTCGCACAATAATTCGGATAGCACTAGCAACACAACTCATAAAATTTGTATATAGAAATTAACGATACCTTATATTTTTTCAGCGACAGAAAATGCGTTATTCAGTTAACAATATTCGAAAACTCACCATTATCCCGACCAATCGTCCAGACATGTAGACGACAACTGACTGAGTGGCTAAGGCCTACTTTCAAACTCTCTCTCTATCTTACTCACTTGATTCTCCTTAACTGTTCTGATGCACAAACAGATGCGTCCATTTGTTTATTTTAACACTCGGATATGTTAAAAATTTAATACAAAAGTTTTAACAAGAATCAATTTCAACACAAATATGAAATATTTTTTACTGTGTAAATATTCATAATATAAACTATCCATATTGTTATTTTTAATATTTTGATTATATTAAATATACATAAGAATTGTTTTGATGTAATCATTTCTTGACAGTAGTAAGATTTGAATTTATCAAAATATTTTGAACATTAAAAACTAAAACAAAATACATAACAAATTGCGTGTTTCTTATCGATAGATATTGTTACTGGATTAGATATAATCTGAACATGTAAAATTTTATATTAATTTAATTATTGTTTAATGTAATATTAAAAAAATAATAAAAAAGATACTTACATTGAATAATTTTTTTATGACATAAAAAGAAAATTTTTTTCGATTGAAAGGAAAATCATTTAATTGTTTTTCATATACATACCTATATTTTGTTCCATCTATGTTAAATATACATATGAAAGAGAGAGAAAGAGAGAGAGAGAGAGAGTTTCTTCTTATTATTTTCATTCGCATTCTTTCACTGAATACTTATTCTTTTTACAATTAGAATAAATTGTATATTTTGTGTTATCTATATTTATATAAAATACGATTATACCGATGTTTGGTATGTAAGATATCAAATACATTGATTGCCGTTGGAATAACTCCGTTGGAATCTTATGATAAGTCTATCAATTGTTGATATATAATTAAATAAATTCTTTATGAAAAATTATGAAGGGATAAGTTACATTAATTTTTTTATTACTCAATTTATTACTCTGTTATCGTTAGTAAAAGTATTATTCAATTATTTTTATATGCGTAAATATTATAATTAAAGTTATCGTTTGCCGTATTAATATTCAAACTTTAAAAGATATATACTATATTATGTTCAATGTAATTATCTCACAGTTGATAAAATTAATAACTTAATTTATTTTATTATTGTTAGTACAATGTGGATTTCTTCGACATTTAAAATTTATTACAATGTATCGATATATGGTATTGTAGAACAATACTATATCTAGTTGCAATATTAAAAATCACCAATTTATCACACACACACACACACACGCACGCACGCACACGCACATACAATATATATGTATACATATATATATATTTTTTATATTTTGCATATATAATATTTTAATTTTATTAGCCAAAAATGAAAAGTTTTATATATTTTAAATATTCAGTTATCATATACTTTAATATTTCCTCCAGTCAAAGCTTTTTCTACTTTAAGGATTATTGAATAATAGTACTCAAATAATAATAAATATATAAAATTGCGGATAAAAAAAAACGTTTTTTTGTAACTTTTTAGTTTCAAAGTTACAAAACATTTTGATAAAAAATAAGTTTTTTTATTACAAGAAGTTTGGTGTCAAACATGCAAAAAATCATCGCAATTTAAAAAAAAAAACATTTTATAGTTTAGAAAATTTTGGTATAGTTTAGAATAGTTTTCTGCTTTAATATAATGTTTATTGGTTTTAATTTTTGTCCGAATTTCTGTTTGAGATGTTTCATTAAACTGTGGCGCTTCAAAGAAAACAGAAATATTTATAAAGTTTCCAATTTTCAATTTTATGTAATTTAGAAAGAAACAAATATCGTAAAAACTAAAAGACAGATTTAAAGTTCTATTTTTCCTCCTTCAAATGTTTTTTTGAAAATTTCTCTACGACGTATCTACGATGTAATTATTTTGCTCATTTCACAAAAATTCCATGTAAATACATACATCGGTAAATATTTATTTCAATTTGTTTTTGCATTAATAGATTATTTAGTTAATTAAAACCTTTTTTTTAAACAAATTAACGCATTGTTATTGCAATAATTATTATAGTTTTGGAGTTGTATCACTATTATATATTGTCGACGTTCCTCATACTGCTGCATTAGCTATATGTAGTTCAGAAGTGTTTGTGTAGAGTTGCTGCAATGCGCAACGCTCTCATGACACTTTACTGACATATACTTGCAATTAGAGAAACGTTGTTACAAATATTTTCTAACACATAACTGTTTTATAATTATCATCTTTCTTATAATGTATTGATGTTTTGGGTACATAATGACTATATTATCAAAATTTCAAAATCAAATAATATCAAAATTTGATTAATCCAAACTGCTTGTTCAACATGACAAAATGCGATAGAATGCAACTCTTAAATCTGTACAATTTTTTAATCATAAATAAAAATATACTCTTTTTGCAGACTATGTTAATAAATCAGAATGCAATTATAATATTGAAAGCAAACGTATTTGTTAATTTTAAATTAAAGAATTTATTTAGAACGCGCTAATTTTGAAAAGAGAAAAATATAATTAAATTTGTTAAGTTTGTATAATAATTATCAACATTTTTATTAATATTAACGATCAACCTTCTTTTCTCTTTAGATAGTATAAAATATAAAATATTATTATAGATGCTATTATATGCTAAGAAAAAAAAAAACATTTAAATGCAAGTCTATTTATGTTTTAAGTTCTGTAGGATGATAAACTTTGCCTCGTTGAAATACAAATTTCGTAATTTTTATTATTTTTGTATTAATCAATGCTAGCATTAATTTTTTAATAATGCTAGACGAATAAACAGCTTACCAAACAGTTTCTATGGAAATTGTTCGAGTACATTGCAGATACAAGTCAAAACAGAATTCGAAAAATCATTTTTATTTTAACCAATTTTAATTTGAATAAGTAATAAGAAAAAAAGAAATATATATATATATATATACATATACATATATACATATTTTACATATAATCATATTCTAAATATATTGCTATATATAGTGGTATATAGAGCAAAATCGTTATCTATACGTACAAAATAACTTGTGCATATTTCCTCGCAACATGGCATTGATATGTCTTTATACAATACTATTAAAACATGCCTTGCAAATAAATTATTTAAAATTAAGTTAAATGATTTTTCAAATAGACATAATCTGAATTTACCTTATTGCTTAGCGAATTTACCTGATTGCTTCTTGTATTATCTTTCTTGTTCTCGAATAAAAATAAAAATCCCAAAGATACAAAAAATTAAATAAAACTTAATGATATATTATGCTATTAGCCGATGCCACGTTGCGATGTAACAAATAAAAAAGTAACGGAATAAAATGTGTTAATTCTTTTTTACATCGTTTGTTTCTTTTTTACATCAGTTTACATGTACTATTATCAATACCTTGCATTTGATTGTTAACACGCCTTTAGAATTAATAAATATGTTATCAAAACAGAACAATACATTTTTCAAGTATAATTATTGCACAGCTAGTCTTTTCAGTAACAGTATGTTTCCTTTTTCTTATGAAATAATGCGAAATAATACACGTATATATATTTACAAACTATGTACAAATAGTGAATAAAATTCGACAGTTTTCCTAATTATTATCACAGAGAAAAAAAACAATAACGTGTGTGTATATATATATATATATATAATAATAATAATAATATCGTAATGATTTGAACAAATTTTCTATATTGAACGACATAGGCTGATTATCGATAACAAATTATTTCCCTCTTTCCTTTCGAAAGTGTTACATTTTATTTAAATTAAACAAGCGTAATCAATATATGAATCATTTGAAAATAATTGTGAATGTATAAGATGAGCGCTCTTTAAGTTATTGTATAATATAAAATATACAACTTTGGGAATAATTAACGTAGAAATTACAGTAAATAATTGTCGTAGAGACAAATTTAGAATTGAATAAATTAGGACAAAAAGCTCGACAAAAATTCTGTCATAATAAGTGATTTAACGAAATGATGTCATCGCCTCAGTTCTCTTTTTTGACAAAAAAAGATCTACTCTGCCATAATAATTTACGGATTAACTATTAATAATTATTATATATAACTATTAAAGATTAAAAAAAACTCCGAAACTTAGGTAACCAGAGAAAGAGTTTTGTTACACTACATTATGATTATGTTAGTTCAATCTTTTGTCAACATTGCAATATATTTTGCTCGTTATTCAACTGAAATAGAATATATCTCTTACTGACGATAGAATATCAAAGATGAGCAATCATCTTTTTTTTACGATTGTTATATCTGATATAAGTGATAACAAGTCTTTAAAATAAACAAAAAATACAATAGAATAAGCTCTTGAAAATAAAAACATGTAATAAAAAGAGAAAAAATAGATAAAGCATTTTCATTAGTTATACAAATTTCAAACGTAAAAATTTTTAATTTATTACAAATTATTGCAATCAATAATTTTCATTATTTAACAAGCAAATTAACAAGTAAAGTCATTATTGTAATTGCTCATATCTAATCAAAATTGGAACCGCTTGAGTTTTTTTACGATAGCCCAAGTTTACCAATAGCACAGCTGAGCATTTTATCCTTACTGTACATACTAAATATCTTTATGTAATTAATTACTGCAACAATAAAATTGGTAAATGCAATTAGCGTGACATTATCCAATTGTGTTACATTTGATCGTAAATGTATAACTGCAACTAAAAATCAATAAATAAAAACACCGTATAATTTGTCACGATTGCTAATCAACCAACGTCGCAGTAATCACTCACGCGGGGAGCGGTTCACTTGGACACGGTGCAAATGCTCACTCACAACGATCGGTGCCTAGAGGCTTTTCAAACGCTGCGAGTGGCTGGTGAGAAATTGAACCGTGTCCATTTGAACGTCGCTCACTCACTCACGCGTATTATCATACACGGCAAGTTAATGCTAATGTTTTACCTTCATCAAAACGCGAAATACAGATGCAATGCTAATTGTTATATTGAAGATCGCATTATTATCTATTCTAAATTCGTATGACTAGATTCTAGATCGGTGTTACGAATATCACGGAGATTTAAATCAACATTTATTCATGTGATTTTCGCTGAAAACAATCGCGGTTAAGAAAAATATAAATAAACGCTCATTGAAATCGAATAAAAGCTCAATCGTCGCCAATCATCGCCAATTCGTTCATCACTCTGAAAAATGAATCCTTTCAATCGTTTCTTTTTTGTTTATCGCTTGATCAAAAGAAATCAACATTCGTGCGAAACATTTATACGGAAACGAGACTTGATTGAGAGAATGATTTCTTCGAAAATTGCGTTCTGTTGAAAGAATGCAAGAATAGAAACAGAAAGTATGAATCTAAAAGTACTGAATCTAAATAGCGATTAGTACGAGAGTAGCAATTTACTCGTGAATTCTGTTAGTCTAATGTGTTCGTAGTAACTTTCGTAAACGAAAGAATCCTTAAATGATAAGGAAGTAATTATCCGAAATAACCAGAAATAATTATCAATTTGGTCATCATGACAAGAATGAAAAATAAAATGATGAAAGTGTGTATACCCTTATGTTTATAGGAACTAAAAGTCACAATGTCGCGTTTAACATTCATCGTTAAATTCGATGACAGTGTCATTAGATTAATGTCGATATTATCTGCATAAAAATTAGATCCATTTCAAATGACCGAGTGGCGTTCATGATACGTTACGACATAACTCGTCGTTTCTGCGTGTAATATATTATCGATATTGTAATATTATTGTTGTGATCAACTTGTTGTATCAACTGCATAGACTTTTCTGCATAGCAGAAACTGTTCAAATGTATAAAAATTTTATTTATAATAACTATAATCATGAGAAAGTTTTTCATCACGTGTAGAATGTTAATTTTGTAGTGTCAAAACGGCTTGATATCCATTACAATTAAAGTGTAATAATTAAATAATTAAATAATTAAATTAGCAAAGATTATATACTCTTTCGACAAGTTAACAACGTAACGTTATAATACATCCATTTACCACAATCCAGTTTTACTCTCTACTGACGTATTGTAATCACTGCTCAATTGAAATTTATAAAGACAATTTACTAATTAACATTTTAGTAATTAGAAGAAAAATATTTGTAAATCTTAGTTGTAAAATTATATGTAAATCATTATTCTAACATCGGTAATAATCTAGACATCTCAGCAATATCACGCATCTTAGTCACAAGAGACGTACATGCATAGCCATAATTAAATAACCAATTGTAGTTTAATCGAGAATTGAAATTCAATGTAAAGCCTACTTAACTTGTATAAAAGATAAAATTTATATAAAAGATAAAAATAATTGATCGAATAATTTCACATTTGTTTGATCGCAATTTAAAAACGGATAAGCATAAATCTTCATATCGATGCTTCATATTGATGTTGACTAGGGTGTTGGATTGACTAATTTTTAAAACGATACATCTGGACCTTTCTGTGTTCGTTTTTTCTTTTTCAAAATACATTTCATTTCATGCTCGCAATGCTTGCAAGCATTGTCTTTGTTTAACATTTGATAAACAACAAGGATGAAATGATTCCAAGAGCAAAGCGTGGAACGTAGCCTTAGTAATACATAATTCTCATATATATATATATATACACTTTATTTTACTTTAGTAATTTTGCAACTATAATAACACAAATTGTTTATTTTCCTCGAACAATTTTTTCGAAACAATACATTAAAAAACATACATAAAAACAACATTTTAACAATAAAATATATTTGGGATTATTGTGAACACACACACACACACACACACACGCACACGCGCGCACACACACACACACACACACACACACACACATCATTTTGAATTAATTTAATAAATAATAATTTCAAGTAGATTAAATAAATATATATAATACAATTATTTTTATATCTATAAATGAGTATTTGTTGTGGAATCGATCACATTTGCATTTCCATTATACTAAGCGCGTACATATGTTTTTATATCATTGAATTATTTTTATTCTTGTGATACACATCTAACAGACGTCCCGTATTATTTCAAAAATAGTTCAATCAGATTGTCTCTCAAAAATAGAACGAATTTATTGCAAGAATTATTGTATTTTAGAAAGGAAAGCGAATTTTATCAATAGAACAGCAAGATTCAGAAAGAAGATCAAAAAGAGGCAATCAAAGATAGAAAAGAGCTAAATCTTCGAATTTGAAAAAAGTACATTAAGAAATTTACGGGATCAATCGGACTCTCTATCTCATGGCTTCTCAAAGTTATATTCGTTCAGGTATCTTACCAAGATATTCGCAGAAGCAGTACGTTTCTTCTCTCGCGAAGCGTTCAGTAAAGTTCAGTCGGAATCTCCTTCGTTTCTCCACAGGCACGATTTTATTGATCCTCACGAAGCATGACATACTTTTCATTAGCTACGAAAGCTTACTTAAAAATTTAACTTTGGCAATATGACATAATCTATGTATATATGTCTCAAGCTTTATGCGAAACATATCTGGCATATTCACGTATATTCTGGCGTATTTATTGTTATTGTGAAAAAAACCGAGTCTCTTTTTATTCCCTTCGTTTTCATCTATTTGGCAAAGTGGATAATGTCTTGACAAAATTTGGTGTGTGTGTGTGTGTGTGTGTGTGTGTGTGTGTGTGTGTGTGTGTGTGTGTGTGTGTGTGTGTTCATATGTCGCGTGGCGTGCATATGTGCGTGTGCAGTGTGCTTGTGCGGGCGCACGCGCACGCGTGTGTATATGTGTGGTTAAATTGATGCACACACACGTTTGTATATGCGATACGTATGTGAGTGTATCTTCATAGATGCGTAAACACTCGTTTAGAACTTCGAGAATGTAGTTTCGTCTCAAAGACTGCTGCCAAACTCACTCGATCTTCGTCGATCAATGTGCTTCATATATGTTTCTGAATATATGCTCTTAGTGCGATCATCATATCTAAAACAAAATTAAAGCAAATTGACAGTTATTTCCTCGATAAAATTGATATAAATAAAACTGTTTGTATAATTTGTTTGTACAATTTGGTTATATAACTTTGCGATTATAAATTATGTTAAAAAAGCTTATATATATGTATATTTGCGCATTCCATATCTTTTCATAATTTTGTATAAAAATAAAAAATAATAGTCAAGCAATTGTTCCATTTTATTCGATATAGTAATATTGTAGATATAAATAAAAACAATATAATTTGATAAACAGATATATATATTATGTTGTAATGTAATGTTGTTATGTTGTAAAGGCATAAATATAATAAAGAAACTAAATTTTCTTTATCTTTATTAAAGCTAAACTTCGAATTTAGAAAAGTGTTAATATATTAGATTTAATCAAGTTGATATGAATTATATTAAGTTTTAATTTTCCTTGAAT
>JANQDE010000009.1:3857488-3895003 GCA_037157785.1 Cephalotes varians
CACACACACACACACACACACACACACAAATTTTATATTGGATAGTTTATTATTGATGAACATTTACATTTTACATAAAAAAAATAAATTAAAAATTAGAAAATGCTTCTTATAATTTTATTTAAAATAAAATCAAATATTTAAACTGATAAATTAGAAATATTCTCTTCTGTTTTAAGTTTGTATAATTTTCAATAACACTGATTATAAATTGATAAATTTGATTCAATAAGAATTTATATATTCTCTTCTTTCTCTCTCCCCCTCTCCCCCCTCTCTCTCTCTCTCTCTTTCTCTCTCGTCCTTTTACTTATTCATCCTCATTTGCCCTTTATTAGAAAACATGTATGGATAAAATTAAAATATCCAATTTAAAAGAAAAAAATAATTTCTCTTAACAATTTATAAACAGCTTTTGTAGCAACTTAAAAATTTTAATATTATATAAACAAAAATTGAATTTGACATTTGACTTTAATAATCAATACATATTAAAATATGTTAGATAATTTAAGTTGTAATGAAATTAAAAGTTATTCTGATTAAAAATAACTGAAAATAGACACAAGTTTCTGATTTTTGTAATTGGCTTTTTAAAAAATGGAACCTTACATGATAAAATTATTAAGTTACATCTTCAATTTTTTGTCATTTATTTAAAATCATCATTTTTCTAACTTTATTTTATTTTATGATAATGGATCAATCTATATAAAAAGTTTTATTTACATGTATTAAACATTTTGTTAATATAATCAATTGTACATTAAATCAAATATTAATAAATCTAATGCTATTTGTCGAATTAAGAGAATAATTTGTACGATTAAAAATATACCAAAATTAATCAATCTTCAGCATATTAACATATAATATTTTATTAAGAATACAACATCAATTTAATGCTACAAATGCATTCAATTAAATCAGAAAAAAGAAATGATCAATAATTAAAGAATAAAAACTAATTAAAGAATATTTCAAAGCATTTGTAATATCAAGTTAATACATACTTCAAGAAATCTAGACACATACCAAAGGAAAAATGGCAACCAGCAAAGGATGAAAGTACCCATAATAATACTCAGGGTTCTTGCTGCTTTGTGTTCTCTCTTCATCTTCATCATATGTTTATCTTTTGTAGGTGTGTGTAAATGCTCGGTGTTTATCTCATTTAATGTCAAAGTTTTTGATGATCCGGCGCTGTTCAGTTCGCCATTTAAATTATTAAGATCCTTACTCGGTCTATGACTAAGCAACATGGCATTACCCATTCTGCTGTGCATCTGTTTCTCCTGCTTGTTAGCCTCTTTAAATATAGCAAAATATGTGACCGCCATAATAGTACACGGTATCCAGAAGGATATGCTTGATGACAGTATAGCGTATATTCTGTTGACCTTGAACTCGCAGAGCTCTGGGTGCTTGTGCCTATGCACGCTGTTCTCCTCCGTAGTGTACCAGCCGTAGAAAATCGGCACAAAGGAAATGATGGCCGGCGATATCCAGCAGGCCAATAGCATAAATGCCACCACTCTTTTCGTCATGTTGATGGGATATTTAAGTGGCTTCACAATCGCATAATATCGATCCACTGAGATGCACATCAGATGTAGTATCGAGCTAGTGCTAAAGTATACATCTAAAGAATTCCAGACATCGCACATGAAATAGCCGAAAAGCCATCTGCCGGTTACCTGCACGCTGGCGTTGAAGGTCATCGCAAACATCGCCACCAGCATGTCCGCCAGTGCTAACGAAACCACAAAATAGTTGGTAATGATTCGTAGCTTTCTGTGCCGTATCACGGATACCATCACCAGCAAATTACCAAATAGCGCCGTGGCGATGATCGAACCGAGGATGCAGACCTTCACAATTGTCGAAGGCACGTCTGACCAGTTGACTTCCACGGCGTTTACCTCAGTATTATTGGCATAAGAATTCTCCTCGGTCGAAGTGATATCCAACAACGATGTCACGTCGAACGAGGAGATCTCCGCCGAATTGAATGTCGTTTCCGCGGTCATGCTCGCTCAACGGCGGTCTCCGCCGCCATTGAACATTGACCGTTTTTTAGTTTCTTTTTTTGTCGAAGAGTAGAAAGAATAAAAAAATGATTTTAGATGACAGAAGTCCCGACTAGTTGTCGCGTCTGACAGACGTTCATCTTCAATTCGAATAAGAGAAAGGTCATTTTTCCACGTTTTTAGTTTCGAGGTGGTTTATCAGCGTAATCGGTGAAGTTTACAAGATTTACGAAGAGATTTATTCGAAAGGAGCGTTTCGCAACAGAGCTTTGGCGATGCTGTCATACACTCTTCAAAATCTGTAAATAAAAAACAGAAAAAAGTTTTTAAGAAAATCAAAGAACTTTTTCATCTGCTACCGCAATGCAAGCGAGTAAATGTAAGCGTTCGTATACATTACGTAAAAAAATATAATTCCGTTAGGAGATTAATTGATAGATATATTTAATTTAAACGAACACAGTCGGCATAAAATTGTATGACAACAATAAACATTTTGTTTCAAAATTTTATTCGAAAAATATTCCGTTATTTGCAATGTTACAAAATTATCTTATATATTTTTTCTTAATAAATTATGTCAATATTAACTTTATTAAGTGGTGTTAAGTCTATTTAAAAGGAAAAAGAGGGTCAAGAATGTATAAATGCTTCTAACATAATCTCTTATTATCTTTATGTTGTTATTACTTTTTTACATTGTTTTAACATACAATTCTTTTGTATTTCATTTAAGATCTGCAATCTGTTCTTCTTCAATTTCTTGTTAAAGCTTTTTCAATTTAACTTTACTATGTATTATGTTGTCATTATTTTTTGATTTTTTATATTGATGAAGAGCCAACAAGGAAACCTCCAAATCAAAGTAAGGTATCAAATTCTGATTTTAATGAAACTTTGTGTGCATATAGATTACGTTAAAAGATGAATTTAGGAAATATCAGTTGCGGCCAAAAAATGATTTTAAGGGATAAAATTATTCCTTATAGTGGTTTTCAGCTTTTCTTATTATTTCTCAAAAAAAAGTTCAAAAAATGTTTTATACAAAAAATATTTTATACAAAAGTTTTATGATAAAATTACTTTTATCCACGTCAATAATATTAAAAAAAATATTTTTAAATATTTTCAAAAACTTCAAAATTTTTAATCCATTTTATTGTAATATAATTAAATTGTAAAAAATGTTTTTGTATAAAAATTTTTTTATATCTTGAATAGTTTTTGAGGTATAACGAAAAAAGTTGAAAACGGATTTACAAATAATAAGGAATTATTTCACACTTAAAAACGGTTTTTGACTGATATTTTCTATTCATTTATTTACGTAACTTATATGTACACACAAAGTTTCATTAAAATCAGAATTTAATATCCCATTCTTTTTTAAGTACAATTGAAAAATGTATAATTATTAAAGAATAAATTATTTATTAATATTTATTAATATTTAACTTGTATCATCTGTATTTATTTTCGTCCTTGTTATTATTCCGTCCGTGTTATTATTCGTCCTTGGTCATTTCCTCTATTTGATATTGCTGTTGCATATTTCTGAGTATAACAAAAACAAAGATTAAGGGAATTTGTTTTTTATTAGACTTTATTAGAGATTAGAGTTTTTATGAATCAGAATGTTTATTTTTATTAAATTTTTATTAAATTTTATGCGCTCGCGCGCGCGCGTGTATGTGTATGTGGATGTGTGTGCACATACATATGTGTATAAACAATAAATATGTGCATATATGTAATAATGAATATAATTCGATGTGGGCAATGAGAGTAACGGCGCGGAAATTAGCGCAAATAAAACTTATATTTTTTATATTTACCACATTAATGGGTTAATACATATAAAACATACTTGTTGTACGTTTCGGCTTATATTTAAGCCATCTTCAGCGAGAGTGACAATTCTTCCGATATCGTTTACAAATTCGCGCATTGTAACTATGACGCTAGTATGTCGTGTGAGTGACAACTTGTTTGGTTGTGCATATATGTGTAAATTGAAAATACATTTAAATAAGTATTATATATGAATTATAAAATATACAAATAAGAGAGAGAGAGAGAGAGAGAGAATATATATAAAATTTGAAATGTATTTAAGATGTATACAATATTTTAAAGATATTTTATGCTATATATCGAATTAAAATAAAAATTATATATCTTCAAATATATTTTCTTTTCTATTTTTTCTTCTGACGATCTGCTCAGTTTGCTCACTTGTGATGTAAACCGTAGACATCGCACAACTCATAAATAAACTTGGATGCAATAGATGATTCATAAGCCAGTCTTCGGCATATAGATTCTTCGATTACTTTATTCCTTCGAGATTCGCATATTAGCTGATATGGCAGGTTTCCATTCGTTTCTACTTAAAATGAGGACACGTCGGAAGAGAGCTGGCAACCTTCAATAGAACGTCCTCTTCTCTTTCTCTGTTTCTTTTTCCTTCCCCTACACCTTTTTCTGTCACTCTTCCTCTTTCTCTTTCCTCTTTACATCTTTCTTTGCATTTTCCCTCTTTCTGTAGCAGTTGTGTAGTAGTTTGTGTAATGAGACAGTGTTGTGTCAAGTGCACTCTCGTTGAGCCCATGTAATTTATGATCCGCTATTTTTGCAGTATATTTAGGTCAATTAGTCCAGCAGTAGCATTGGTCGACCATGAAGAAGATCGAGAGAAAAGCTATCATTTAAAGATGTTACTTTTATTCTTCAATGAACCGATATTGTTAACATTGTCGAAATCAAGAACACGGAGAGAGAAGTACATTGAATTAATGAAGAACAAAAAAATCATTGCATTGAGAGACAATACACTATTAACCAATTTATAAAAACAAACGGAATTTTCATCGAAATGAGTATGAATATTTCATTAATATGATTTTATTTCAATTTTGCTTTGATTTTAACGATGATAATTTTCTCAATTATATAATTATTGTAGAATAATTTTTTTTGGTGTTGTGGAAAAATTCTGCGTGAGTTAGTTGTAATAATTTGTGTTTTTTCAATATCTCGTTTTTTTGTGCGAAATAGAATAAGAGAGGATTATAACTACATTATAGCCGGTTTTATGTGAAAAATCATTGAAGATGAGAGAGAGAAAGAGAGAGAGAGAGAATAACAAATAAAATTAATAAAATTATTGTATGCGTTTTGCATACTTGAGCGTAAATAATATAAAAATATATGATACTAAATAAAGTTTTATACAATTTAATAGATAATTTAAATTATAAATTTAATTAAAAAAACGATTTATTTATATAAAATTTATAATTCATCGTTCGAATAAATTGTGATTGCGGTAACATAATTAAAACAATGATTTATACAATATTATACAATGGTTTAATCATAAATATGGAAAGGTAAACATATTACTTATACATACACGAATGATACGTTACTATGAACGATGGTTATTAAATAAAAGTTTATGGAGATATATGTAATATCGCGATAACTAAATATATTAATGAAAATCAACAGGTGGTATTATTGAATATGTGAGAGAGAGAGAGAGAGAGAGAGAGAGAGAGTGTGTGTGTGTGTGTGTGTGTGTGTGTGTGTGTGTGTGTGTGTGTGAGAGAGAGAGAGAGAAAGAGAGAGCGCAAAAGTATGATAAAGAAAATCAAAATTATTTAAATGTATATTATCTTGTTATATATCCATTGATGAATTTTCATGCATTTTTCTTCATATAAAAATTTTTTTGTCTAATGAAAGATAGAGAAGTATAAGATAACGTGATAAGAAAAATGCGCGCGCGCACAACACACATTTTCTCTCTCTCTCTCTCTCTTTCTCTTTCTCTAATGTATCTTTCATTATATCATGTAGATAAATGTTGTAATAATAGTGTGCTACAATTACCTCATTAAAGGAGAGAAAATTTGCTATTGGCAAATATTGTCGCACTTATTATCAAGCAGAAACAGCCATTCAATGTCTACTAATGATTCTATTTGTTGTTCTACCATTGATATGAATAGTAGGATTTTTATTTTTCGGTATCTTTGAAAAAATTCTATATATATGAAAAACTCTACGTATATGAATACATACTTACGAGTAAAATCGGAACGCATATCTCGTTTATGCGATAAAGAATCGCATCACGTAACGATGCCGAGTATGTTAATCGCACGCGAGCGTCTATTGAATATAAGTAGAATTCTCGACGCTAAGGCTGGCCAAGGGCAGACTTTATAGAATTCGAAAGATCAATGATGAGTCGACCTCGCATCTTACCGTTCTTAGCATAATGAGAATTTCTCGCATTTTCAAGCGTTTGTATCGATGCTAATGCAATTTCATAGTTGCGCATAAAATTTCATCAAAACTTTCAAATTAATAAATCGGAATATTATCGTCTCGTTGAAATATCATACCAATCGAAAATCGCCCAAATTTATTGGCAATAATTTATAGAGTACATTTTTAATAAAGTTCTCTCGAATAATTTGCATGGACTGATTAAACAATTTAATAAGCCTTTTTTTTAATAAAACACAAAAATAAAAGTGTTTGAAACATAAAACAATTGCTATATTAAAAATATTTTTATCAAATATTTTATTTTTTGTTCGTAAATGATTTATATTTCAATTATAATAAGTTAATAATTTAATTAAAACATTGAGACATAAAATATTGCCAAATTTTCTTCTTTTTTTAGCAATATATTCTGCTCAGTACGTGTTTGCTCTGTACGTGATAATCATGTTATTGTGAACCTAACACAAACATGTTGTGTTGTAATAAGTTTTCAACTGACATTCGAAATGTGATTGACATGTCATTGTTACATATTATTCCACACAACGTCTTTGAAGACGTAACAGTTACGTATTAAATTTAATTTTATATTAAAAACTAAAATATAATTCATTTAAAAAATATCAACTACAGAAAATTCGGTAGACAGATTAAAGTCAAATTACTTTTATTGTATGTTACGTCGCGGCGATGTGCAAAAGATGTACCATATTTTTTACGACCGCATAAATGAGAAAATAGCATGTCTCTTTTACGTACAGTGCTGAAAGGGTACATTCTATATGCTTATATAATGCTTATATATACTTATTAGCAATTTGTTTCCAAATAAAGCATGGTGAATTATCTATTAATTTCACCATCTTCTAATTTAATACCTCGAATCTTTTTGTGAATGTAATTTTTCTTGATTGAAAGTTGTTCAATGTAAATTTTTTAAATAGCTCATATAATAAGAATCTCTCTTGCGATCGTACGATCTACGTATCACAATACATATACATATCATTTCGTCTTCAACAATAATGTTAAAAATGTTTAACATTATTAAAAAAAAGTTAAGATTCTCAGTCTATAAAAAATTTGTATACTGTTGAAATTCGACTTGTGTCACGAAACCTGAACCCGTTACCTGAATCCGGTGGCTGAAAAATTTCGTTGCTGATTTTTTTGTATATTTTTTAAACAAGTGTACATACGCTTATGAACGATATTGTAGTTTTTGCAATTTGTCAGGGCAACCGCCAGGGGATACGTATGTGATTTGCATCTCGTACGCCGAAACCCTCCCGAAACACGAATAGCATACCTAAGTAATCCAATAATATAAGAATTGTCATTTTAACACAGAATTTTTTCTTCCACTGCTTTTCTGAACATTCCATCGTTTCCGCAAAAAAATACAATGATTTATTACACAATTTCGTTATTCTATTTCCTTTCTTAGGAAATAAGAATAAGTATAAGTTAAAATTGTGTTTTAAATCTTGTCTCAATATTATTAAAAAGAAGTATGTTATTAAATATAACACACACTAATTAAAAGAAATTTTTTTTAAATCAACTGAAAATCGTAAAATATTTTCTAAAATACATATATTTATTTGTATTACACTTATATTTTTGATTATGAAAAATTGTTCCTTTCGAAAATTATCGCGCGCGCGCGCGCGCACACGTATGCGCATACGCACACATAAGCACGCATATTAAGTATGTGTGGAGGAGGAGAGCGGGGGTATATATATATATATATATATATATTTAGTTACATTTTTAATATGCTATTTCTATATCATTAATTTTTTAATAATATTTACTCGTACGTATTATAGATTTTTATGTAAATAACGTAATCTTATTAACATTTTGTAACATTTTTTTCAAAAAAAGGAAAAATCACGTAACGATAATTCAATGTTTTTATTGCATATAAAAGTTGGTTATAAAAAAAAATTTTAGAATTCTCTTTTACTTTCTGATATTTATGATAAGAAAAAACAAAGAAAAGAGATATTCTACACACAAAAAAATTCAAACAGAATAGTAAAAACAAAATATACGATTAAAAATGAAGAGGAAATTCTATGGCAATAAGAGAACAATGCCATTCAATCATACTTACTATTAATTTAGTCTTCCAATTATAGTTTTTAAAAATTTTGGATATTTATACATATTTATACACTCATTATATACTTTTGAAAATCAAACATAAATGAGTAATTTGTTTCATAATGCAAAGATTCTTTAAAAAATTTATTTTTTTATCAATACATAATTTACAAATGGATTTTGAGAGAAAGAAAAATTATACATTGTAGATAAATATATTAAAGAAACGTGCTCCCTGAAATAGTTTCCAATAACAAAATTCTTTCTTAATAATTTTCCCTAGTTGCTTATATGCTTATTAGACAAATTTTTAATAAAACTTTACTGAAACTTTTTTTTGTGTGTCAGAAATGCAAAAATGCAATTATTGTATGCACTCAAAAAGATTAATATTTCTTTCTATAGAAAATACATGTCATTTGAATATAAAAATATTGCAACAACTGACTAAAATTAAATGTTATCTAACAAATTTCTTTCGACCGATATATGAAAACATCATAGCAATTTAAAACACGGCCAAATACGGTCAAAGCTAGGTGTCAGTGCTCAATAATAATTCTATTTTTATTTAAATTAAACTATAATCTAGTATATTCAAAGAGATTCCAGGTTCAAACCCTGGCTGAGGTAATATTTTTCGCAATAAGTTCTTTACAGTTTTTAAAAATGCTTATTAACATCTTGCATTAATTTGACGATCAAATTCATTTGTGACTTTATTTCTATTCTAGTTTAGAACTACGTTATATGACCGGCAGTGTTCGGCGCGTAGTTTGAATATACTAGATTATAGTTTAATTTAAATAAAAATAGAATTATTATTGAGCACTGACACCTAGCTTTGACCGTATTTGGCCGTGTTTTAAATTGCTATGATAAATGTTATCTATTATAGGCAACAAATTCCACTTTGTATTAAGAAAAATGCAATGATCTCTCCCAGAGAAGCATACGATTATATTCATATTCTCAGAGAGCAATCGATCGAAATATCGTTACAGATATGTATTTGCCTTCGGAAACTCGTGATAGAATAAAAAAAAGAGGAAAAAGAAAGAGAAAAAAACATTTCAATACCTCAACAATATATTTGCATTTTTGTATATATCATTCTATAAAAGATGTTTTTTCATGCGTCACAAATTGCGATTATTTTGCCAATGTCAGTATGGCTCTTACGTCTTCGAGGCTAAAAAATTTTAATGATGTCGATGGATCACAGCATTAATAATCACTTTTATTTTCTTTTCCTTTTTTTTGTACACTGGACGCGTCAAGTTAAGAAAAACAAAGAATGGAAGTCGATGCCTTTTTATAGACATTGATTACGAAATATGAAAGAAGAATCGGTTCGAATGATAGCATTTGCAATTACTTACAATCTGCATTTTTCTCTACTAACAAAAACAAAAAATTACATATTAAAAATATTGTTATGAATCATGAAAGCTAAAATATATTTGATATTTTTCAATTTTACTTCTCAACTCTGTTTACAGAATTGAGTTAAGAATTGGTTACATTTTCATAATACACGACGTAATGTAATAAGAAATATAATGTAGAAGTGTTAAATATTAAGAATAATTAAATAATAAGAAAATGATCTACAAAAATCTCTGGTAATAAATTATTCAAGGATTAGAGAGAGAGAGAGAGAGAGAGAGAGAGAGAGAGAGAGAGAGAGAGAATCACATATCTAATTTTAAATCTCGTTATTTGCATATAATGTAAGTATGCTCGTATATTTACCTTGTCATTTATTTATCCTGTCTGTATATAATGAGGCTTTTAATGAAAAAAACCCTTCGATTTCCAGTTAATTCTTTGCAGAAATTATTCAGCTACAAGTGTTCGCACTTAATAATAGTTAATTTGAAATTTCATATTTCAGTATCTGCGCTTACGTGTTCTTTTTATAGAAATTGAAAAAATTATAATGCAACAGTTTTTCAATTATTTCACACAAAAATATCTCTATATATATATAATATATTAAACAATAAAGTGTAATTTTGTAAGTACTTGTAAGTAATTTTATTACTGCGTAAAAAAAAAGATAAACATTTTGTTATAGAAGATGGATAAAGGTAACAATAGATGAAATATTTTGAAATAGCTTGGAGTTTTCTATTTTAGTTTTCTAATAAATTTTTATCTTTAAGATTTTATATAATGGAACACGATGTTTCTCCTTCAGATAATTTTACGTATAATTTTATTGGGCGTGTGTGTGTGTGTGTGTGTGTGTGTGTGTGTGTGTGTGTGTGTGTGTGTGTGTGTGTGTGTGTGTGTGTGTGTGTGTGTGTGTTTAGAACGCTCGGATGCTTTTCCGCAAATAATGTATCTCGTTGCGACACTGACCTTCAATTGAGAAGCCAGAATTGTCGTGAGTCTGCATCGAGCGCGCTGCCAATTCATGTCAAACATTACTGACGGCTTCCGCCTTTGGCCATGTATTTGGCAATGTGATGTGCGTGCGTGCGCGCGTGCGTGCGTGTGTGTAATATTTGGGTGTATGTTTTTGTGTGTGAAATTGATTACAAACATGGCTTTCTTTCATAGTGTTCATCTCATTAAAATTTTCCGCGGATGCATACTTCGTAAAATCGTCAGATCATCGAGAAAGCGCAGAGTGGTGGTAACGACAAATCGATGCTCGCTCGACACAAATCTCGGAGCGTGCCAAGCTTCATTATCCGCTACATAGCTTTTCGTTTTTCTACCTTATGTTGCATAATATACGATGTTTAATAAGTTATCTAATATGTCGTTAGGAATATCCATTTTGTGTCCAAAATTCATTAAATAAAGATTTGACAAATTCAATAACTAAGTAGTGTTGCTTAAGTGAGATTCGATTAATATAAAAATTTTACTATAAATCTACATTTATCTATTTCATAAAAATTTCTAGTTATTAATACAGGAAAATCAATCACAAATTGAAGAAGGGCATTTACTAATTGTAAGACTAAAATTATAGATGAAACGTTCATTGATCAATGCTATAATATTTATTACGGTGCTTGTCACAAAGATGCAATAAAAGTCGCAAAGATTCTATAAAAGTAAATTGAAATATTAAACTTAAAATATATCAAATTTAATTCTATAATCAATTCGACATTAAGTTTATAAATAAAAAAGAGAATATAATAAACTCAAGTTCTTTTCTTATCTAGAAAAATATTTGATAAATCTATTTAATTTTTTAAAATTTTAAACAATGTCGCGTCTATTATCAGTGATTTCTCTTCCTGTAGCTCTACATATATAATATTATTATTACAAGATTTATAATAATATAATACAGGAGAATATTAATGAAACGTGCAACACGAATTCAAATGGAGAAAGAAGTTATTCTTATTGGAAAACTAAATTTTAAAGTTTCATTAAAAAATTTCGCAAGATTGCTTTGAACGATAGATTATGTCTGCAATCACGACCTCTTTGTCTTCGATAAAAAGAATTGTTGGAGAAATGTCTTAATAAGATGTTGGACAAAATTTTTTCTGTGAAGTCTGCGATTAAAGTTACCGATTGACGAATACTCTACGATAAACTTCGCATGACTAAATTGTAAAAAGCATTTTATTATTCGTTTTCACGTCTTTTATCACTCAAAGTTATTGTTATTTGCGACAAATTTTGCTATTTATTGCGGAAGGCAATTCATTTCAACTTGGACTTTATGCATTGAAAATAGGTATAATTACACAGTTCGATGAAGCCAAGCTGGATGTACGTGCTAATAAATCAAAGTATATTTAAATGTTAAAAACTAAAATAAAAATACAAACGTTTTGACCCTTATCAGATCATCTTCAGTGTAGACGATGATAAAAATGAAAATAAAAATAAATTTAAAATTGAACGATTGATTAATATAAAACTCGTAAGATCAAAGAATAAAAATTTAGTTGGAACAAATCGCAATAATTACACAGAAAAATGAAACGCAATTTAATATTATAACGCAATAATATTATAACCTGCTTCTCTCCATGATAGGCTCCATCGTAGCGTTGACAGTGCGAACCATCAAGTTCAAATTGGTAATTAATTTGATAAAAACGCAAGCGACAGAGTAATCCTCTCAAAGTAAATCATCTTATTTGTAAAATTTGCTAAAGGCAACAATTGAGAATAAATTAAATTAAAATTAAAAATAAAAAATAAATTAATAAATTAAAAATTGAAAAAGTATGAAAAAAGATAATGATGTCCATAATTAAGATTAAAATCCATATCTTGAGAAGACCGCGAGAGTGTGATTATTTTGTGAAGAAAGTGAGCGAGCAGATGTAATTATCCACTATCAAGATACATAAAATTCAAAATTTATTTATTTTATTCTACTAACAATACATTTGGAGAATATCATAAAAATATGTGATCAATGAAGCCTGAAACTTACATCTCAAATTACAAATCTTTAATTATGTAGTAATTGCTCGTCAAATTGAAATTGTGTTCCAAATATATCGCATTTAACAATTGACAAACAATAGCGATGTTCCATAACATATCGATAAAGCATTCAACAAAAGCGATGTAACGTACTGCATAGAATTCTTAATGACTGAGTCAGTGATTAACTGAAATAAAAATTAAAAATAATGATTATGAAATCAAAATTACTTGTAACAAGTAGTAAAAAATCTGGTTGCGTAAATTAACAGTATAGAAAGAGATATGTAAAACATATATTTATAAATCTTAAAAGTATAATAAGCACATGACAGAGCTCATTTATTTATTTATTGGTCCTCGAAAATTTTGAAATTGCAAACTTTTTATCCACAATTAAATATGTTATGTTTTTTATTTATATATTCTTGTGCAATGATGAGAAATCGTACATATGATTACAATTCTTCGATATTACATTTTATTACATTTTATGATTTTGCACCACATTTTATTCACTCCATTTTTCAATTGCTCACACTCAGATGTATAAAACGTTATGATCTATTTTGAAATTATTCTAATGACAAAATTAAATTAATTAGAGGATACTTTCTAATTGTTTTTCATAATCATTATAGTAACATTATTGTAATTACCATTATTTAAGGTGTGTGTGTGTGTGTGTGTGTGTGTGTGTGTGTGTGTGTGTGTGTGTGTGTGTGTGTGTGTGTGTGTGTGTGTGATGTAATAAATATATAAAAAAACTGTGCTCTCCTATTTATTCACTCATGTAATTACTGGTTCTTTTCAAATCTTTCTTCCTTTTCACCAAAATTTCCTTTCTTTTTACATCAATTTCTCAACATCATTTATCTATCTATTATATCTATATCTATATGTTTCATTATGCATGATTTGATTTTCAACATATGACATGGTATAATGGTAGATATAGCACATATACACTCATTGCCTACTAAAACATTTATTACATGATATAGTTACGTGACACAACACGTTTTACAAAATTGTATAATTAAAATACGTTGAAATTTGAAAATCTGATTACATATGTCCTCAGTAACTGCAATGCAGGTTGCGATAGGGTCGTCGTAGGGCAGCGATCGATTTAACGAGCGTGGGTACCGAGGTATGTGCTGCTTAATACCCTTGAATATGAAATTTGTAATTCGACCTTCGAGCTGACAGGCTCTCAAAATAGATAATCAAATGCGCATGTTTATTTTTGGTCGTTCTTAATCATATAAATAGAATGTCATTACTCGATCCAAGGGAAGCGGGACTCATGGAGATGCATATATCTCGCGTTAAAATATCATCTCGCGATCGCCTTCGCTATCGTAAAAACAAATGTATCATCAATATTGTGCCATCAATAAATAAAACAAAAAGAAATCTCACTGTAAATAAAAGAAATCTTTTATCATACCTTTTTCTTTAATGCGCATGTAAAATATGTATGTAAGAGAATTTTGTAAATATCCTCTTCAAGTATACGGGGAATTCCATTTTAATTATTCCAGGCAAATATTTCGAGAGATACGAGTAAACGCTTCAGACAAAAGTTATATGGTCTGAAAGGGGGAAAGGGAAAATAATAGTAAAATCAATATTCGCGCAAAAAATTATTTTTTTTATAATAATAGATTTTATAAAAAGGTCAACGCTATATTTTTAAATTAAATTCTATTTTTAAATTAAATTCTATTTTTAAATTAAATTCTATATTTTTTAATATGATTTCTCTAGTTATTTTGCATATAAAAGTATTAGAGTAAAGTTATCGAAAAATCAAGTTTACACTTACATAGTTTACACTTTATTCTGGCACATTTGGACATGAAATATAAAATGTCTTGTAATTATTCATTTTTTGACAATTCTACATTAATATTTTTATGCACAGAATAATGATAAATGATCAATTGATGTAAAGAAAATATATAATTGCTTTTCAAAAAAGATAGTTGCATATTGTAATTTGCATAATTTTTTAATTAAATTAATTTAAATTAATTTAAAAAAAAAAAACAAATTTTAAAGAAAAACAACTGTGTGCTTTCTTTACATTAATTTGCATATAAAATCTGATTAATCTCATTATTCTATAATAGGTACTTAACGGATTACTTTGAATTAGCTGAACACAAGATCGACAAATTATTGATAAAAAGTAGAATTACAAACGCGGAAAAGAAACATCTTGAAAACGTAGGACTTACGAAGTTCGAGATAATAAATGCCGTCGTATGGAATGCTGAATATTTTCGAACGCTCGCGTGAACACTGAGATAGAAACCTTGAGACGCTGCAATTGAATAACACCACGCTGGTTACGCAAGTCGCATCGGCAAGATTGCTGTAGAATGTGTTGTGCCATGCCTTGTTTGATTTCATACTGTTGTAATCAAAACTGTATCAAGATCAGCATCGATTTAGCGTTCATTTTTTACTACTGTATTCGATCGCATTATTGTTTTTTACGTTATATATTTTTCCGCGTCACATAATGGACATTAAAAAGAGCCTTTTCGTTACAACTTATTGTAATTAAATCTCACGAGGCGAGTCAATACTTCTCGTTAACTTTTATCCATTCTATTTGCACAGAAGTTATATAGTATTGAATTAGATAATTTTATTTAAGCCTTGAAATCTTTTATATGAAAGAATTGATGTGATTAATTAAACTATATTAATTTACATCAAAATATTATAATTATAGAATATTTAAGTCTTACGCGCGCGCGCGCGTAAAAATATATATAGACTTAGATATTCTATAATTATAATATTTTGATGTAAATTAATATAGTTTAATTAGTCACATCAATTCTTTCTTCTTATAAAAGATTTCAAGGCTTAAATAAAATTGGACTGTTCTTCTATAACGATTAATGATACAAAAAATAAATATATTTCATACAGATCGTATTGGTATTCTACCAATAGAATAACACAAATACACAAAAATGAAAACAATTAATAATAAATAAAATTATGGAACTTTTAAAATATAGGTGATATGTTATCAATTAAAATAATATTTAGATATAACAGCACTGTGACAAATATAAAAAAATTGTTGTTAAGTACATGTATTGTATAAAAACTTGCATAAATTTAGATGTTATATATATATATATATATATATATATATATATATATATATATATATATATATGCTTAGTCATTTTAATTTTCATAGATTTCTACGTCACCCTTATATCTGTTGACATTTCTATTCCGATAACTTTTATTTTACTATAACCTAAATAATTTAAGCACATTATTTTAAATACAACTAAAAAAAACATCTTGTTCCAAAGAATCCTTTGTCGAGAACAATCGTTCGTTAACTGGAAGTGTGCGCAATGCCGGATTGCCAAGCGACCCTGCCTGATGTCGAATATCGATTGGACCTTCCAACAATGATAACGGTTCGAGATACGAGACTTAAAGTTTCGAATGGATACGAAATCGCATGTGGCATGAAAAGAGCGCTCAACCGTTCGTCCGACAAAAAATGGTAACTAACAAGCAAAACCCGAGCACTTGTCTGTGATATCCGGACAATGAATGCTTCAAAGAAAATGACGTTTGAATGCGCGAATGCGCATCTACTATGGCGAGCAAAATATCTTGTATTCTGAGAACATTTAGATATATTTTATATGAAAACATATATATTTATTATATATATTTTATACGAAAACATATATTATATTATTAAGTCGGTGCAAAAATTCTTGCCGAAGCAGATAGATGTCTGTACACATACGTTAATGTGATTTTATAAGCAGAAACGTTTATGATTTTTATAAGTTGCCATCTCTGTATTAACATTTGTGCATAAACCATAGATGTCAACATAACTTTACATTTACGATTAAAAATGGAGCCAAATAAAGAACATATTCATCACTGCTTTTTGTTTTGTTTTTACTAAAAAAAAGTGCTACTGAGACACACAGAATTATTTGTGAGATGTATGGTGAAAATGTTATTTAATTATAGTCATTAGAATATGTGCAAATTGGTTTAAACGGTGATTTCGATATCAATGACAAAGAAGAAGCTCCGGACGTTTTGCTGTGGAAGAGGATGATTTGTGAAAAGATGGGAAGCAATTGTGGAAAACGATGAAAAATACTTTGATTAATTTATATTACATCGAATTTTTTATGTAAAAAAATCGTCAAGAATTTTTGCACCGACCTTATATCTTACTTACACTTATTTGTAATACACATAGTAATATACGTGTGATATACATGCTGTGTCCTAAAAGTTTCCAAAATTTTATTAAAACTCACTTTGTGAATAATAATTATAAATTTTTATTTGTAATTATTTAAAATACTTTCAAAGAAATATAATGTTTACAACAGTCGTATAGTTTTAGAAAACTCGACTGAAAGTCTTCCTTTGTGATGGTCTCAATCGAAGCCTTTTGGATGTTCAAAATAATGTTGAACTGCTTTCCTTTCAGCTTCACTTTTAATTTTGGGAACAAAAAATAGTGGTGTGGAACAAAAATCACATGGTGTCAAATCTGATGAATATGAAGAATGATTAAAAACTAGGATCGAAGTTTTTGGAAGCGAGAAATTTACGATTTTTGCTCTTTGCTTCATCGTGATTTCTCAACGAGTGTCACAAAGATATTATCGGTTTTATACCTATGGTAAAACAACGTTAGAGGGATTCCCCTTTAATTCAACTTACAGAAATTGCGAACGAAACTTCAACGAAGTGCAACTTTATTTATAGAGGTGACATCACTAATACTGTTCGAAGAAAGTTCGGAAACTTTTGAGACAGACCGTATATACTTATATTACAAATATATATTATTATTATAAAATCGTGGAAGGGCTAATGATAGCTATAACACGCTGTTGACGGTGCGTAGTAATTAATATAATTTATTCAGTGTAATTCAGTATAATATATTATTATATGTCTTAATTTAAAAAATAGTATTTAGATAGATATATTGAGCCAATTAGCACTCATAAATTCTCCTATTTCAATGTTACAATTTAAATATCATATTGTTGTATATGTATTATTTATTCTCGATGTATATTTATTCTGTTCACCTCATAGTTTTATTTATGTTGCTTTTAATACTTATCATAATTGTACATATGTGTGTGTGTGTGTGTGTGTGCGTGTGTGTAAAATTTTATCTAATGTAAAAACTTATTATGGCTAGCAAAATATCTTTAATATTGATATATTAATATTTATATAATTAAACAAATAATATTTACAAATGTTTTCAATCACAAATAGAAAAGAAAATTTAATGAATGAATAACCGGATTTTTCCATGGAAATAATTCGATAACACCTGAATATCCTGTATTAAATGCATTTGTCTATTTATTGAATTTAATACATTTGTATCTTTTTTACCAACAAAATTTGTAGCAAGATCTGTTTTTTACAGACTTGACTATCTGGGTAGCAATATGTCATATCTATATAATAATATTTATTTTAATTTTTTTCACAAACAGTTCAAGTCTTTCTAAGTACCTTTAATTTTTATTTATTCATTCACTTATTTATTGTCTCACTCATTCATTCTCTCTTACTTACACACAGTACGTGCGCGCGCGTACGCATACATTCTGTCTCTTTTTTTCTTTCTCTCTCTCTCTCTCTCTCTCTCTCTCTCTCTCTCTCTCATTTTCTGCGTACAAGATATGTATATATTATATATAATGTAAAATATATATATATAATTTTTTACATAATACCTATGCAACGTTCTGTGTATAATACAGGGCTACGCTATTATGATTTTATATTGATATTATTTTACATTAATTTTTTTATATTAATCTTTAATCCATGTATGAGATCATTGATTTGCATTAATGTAGCTATAATAATTGTATAGTAATCATGATACTGAAAAGTGACTATTATAACACTGATAGTAATTTACGTAACACAAACAGCAACAATACCCGAAATGACAATGTTTGATTCAGTTAAGGAAATGGAGCGTAATATCAGTTGGAGCGCGAAGGTTGTTCGCGATAAATCTGAAGCTGGCAAGCAATATAAATTCTCGGCTAGCAGCGTTTGAAGCTGTGATAATTGAAGAGTTTGTTGCAAAATCCAGATAAGTGCATTTTTTTCAAATATATAAAAATTAAAATAATTAAATTTTAATGCATTTATATTATTATTTTATACACAAATTTTGTACATTATACATGTTGTCAATCCAACAGTCAATATGAACGCATAAATTTTTAAGTAAGTTTTTGATTTATTAGCAATTAAAACTATATTATTATTATGGTATGTAAGAAAAAATTTAGTAAACTATACTTATAATTATGGATTTTAATAGTAAATTTAATTCATTAATTAATCTATTGTTCTAAAAATATTTAATTTGTCTATCTTTTTATCGTCTAAAAAACATGTTATAATTAATAATTACTTAGAAATTACTAATAATTGTAATAATTAATTAATAATTACTTTTCTCTCTCTCTCTTTCTATTTATTTATTTTACTCTCCATTTACTTATCTATCTATCTACCTATCTTTATATTATTTATTAAAAATAATAAACAATAAAAAAATACAAATATACAAATTGATCGAATTAACCATTCTTACAACAATGGATTAAAACTAAGATATTAAATTATTTACTATTAAAATCCACAATTGCCACTTAATTGTACTTTACCCATGGATTTGAACTTGGTCGATGTCATTTGACTCATGTCCTTCCTCTTGAATGCGCAATAAAAGGAAAATAAAATCGTGATATCTATGCTTCCCTTCTGAGAATGTATTTTTTTCCATAAAAAAATCGAATAATTTGCAAATTTTTGTTGCATCTTGATGCATAATCGAAGTACATAAATGCCATTTTATACATCCTTGTATGAAGTACAAAAGGCAGCAACGAAAGCTAACATAAGTTCAGTTCCTTTACATGCAACATCGTTTCGAGATAACAGCGCTTATTGCGCTTTTGCATTACACCACGTCACAGTGTAAATCTGTTTTTATAGCAAATCTTGCACATTCGACTACAGCTATAGGATAATAAATATTGATGTTCAAGCAAGTTCTTTTGCTATTATGACTCTTTGATAAAATATGTATATTGCTATTTTTATGACTTATCGCTCACATGTTAATGACTATTTCTTAGCCCGTTTATTATATCTTATCGTTTTTAACTTATGTTTTAACCTTGAAGATAATAGTTACCATTTACTTTAAGTTTTGATAAATTTATAAGCAGACAAATATTTAAGAAATATTAACAGAAAATATAATATTAAAGTCACAATCATATTATGAATAGATTCAATATATTCTATTCTTAATCAAAATTTAATGTGTTTTGATATAGAAAAATAATATAAATTTTTTTTCATGTGACATAGTAATTATTTCTTTAAAATATATGTTTTACTATAATTTATTTTGTTATATCTTATTTATACAAATATAAGTTTCATTAAATAATCATACTAACAAAAACATGAATTATCCATTATGAAATTAAAGTTTGATCGCATCAAAAAATTTACAAATTAAAAATCTTTAATTTGATTTAAATTAAAAAAAAGAACTCTTTCTCTCTCTTTTTTTAACGAATTTTCTTAATAGAAAAAAATATATTTTCTAAGTTTAAAAAAGAAAGAAATAAGGATAATCGATTTTACTATGATTTATTACGATTTACGAACTTTATAAAAACTTTCAGATTACACAAAGATGTAAACATCAGATCAAACATCAGAACAAAAAGCTTAGGGAAGATATTGGAAAAAAAATTAGAATTTTTAGATCAGCAGCACCAAAAGTCAATCTTAAATTTAAGAAAATAAAACATTTGACTCGGTTTTGATCAAGTAAAACATGTTATTATCCTCGAATTATGATCCTTGATAAAAAGAACTTACATGCGAGACAACAATTGTTGCGAGACAGCAGACTGCAAAGTGCGTTCTGCTCATTTCTTGTACCAATTAATTTGGAAAATCGAAAAATTTGTGCCTCACAATCTATCGATTTCTTGATTTCTTGATTTCAATAACTAGCGGAAATTTCGAAATTAAATTATTAAATCGCGTCGATTTGAGAGATTTCGTAATATATTGTATTATAGCACAGTCACTTAGGAAGATTTATAAGCTTTCTTGACACGAGGATAGAATGGCCGTCTTGTATGACAATTTAAGAATGTGTGAGAAACATCTGAATATTCTTCCCAAGTAAATAATAGCCAATCGAATTATCATAGATTAAATCAAATGAACAATTAACTCATAATGCAACGTAACATCTTTGTGCCTTGTGTCGTTATGGATTTATAAAATTCCGAACATAGTGCATAATTCGAATCCGATTACGTATATGTGACGCAAATTCGATATTGGATTAATATAGGTAGTATACAAGTAGTGCAGCCTTTAGTCTTTCATATTAATCAGTGTCTAATTTTCTAGATTGAAAGATATTGCAATTGACATTGATGTAACGTTCGAAGAATTGTTTAATCAAATTTCATAACTCTTAACAAATTTTATTTAAAAGGTTAAAAATTTTTGCAGGATAACGATTGAAATAAATATAAGTTGTAATAATGTTGTTCTTTCGTTAAAATTACAACGACAATCGATACATTATACTAATCCTCTCTCTGTACTCATTCTATAAATTTATAATTATTTATATATATTTAAATTATTTATATAATTAATAAATAGTATGCAATCATATATAGTAAGAAATTATGCTTTAATTTATTAAATAAATTAAATGCTGAGAATTATGTATACTGCGTACGGGGGTAGAAATAAACTATGTATATTATGTATAGAAATAAATTATATAAATTATGTGTATTGCGTATATTTGAAGAAAAATGGAATACATAGTAAAAAAAAAAGGTTTGAATTAAAAATTTTGTTCATTGTCAAAAATTGTATTAAACATTAAGGTCTAAATATTAGTGATAGTCTAAATATCAGTCTAATATTAGATTAATAATAATAATGCAGATAAAATTTAAAATGTATACTTTGTGGCATATTTTTGTAACGTGCTGGGAAATGGAAATGGTTTGCCATTATAGATGTGCTGTATACTCTAGCACAATGCCATTACTAATTGCTCGACCGTCATTCTCGGTGCTCGACACACGGCTCAGATTAATTGCAGAGAATCTGTTACGTGTACACGCATTCGTCAATCGAGATCCCTCTCGCGAATACTACGTGCTAACGGTGAACACTACAGCACATCACAAGTAAATAAAATTCAATGTCTATTTAAGTATATTTCTTCTTAATTGCGTAAAAAATGTGCACAACTTGAGTGAAAAATTTATACATTTTAACAATAAGAATTGTGCTCTGTTTAAAATACAGCAATTAAAATTTCTTATTTCTAAATTCACATATTTATGTAAAATCAAATAATATCAAATAATATAAAAAAAATCAAAATAAAAGAATAAAAATGAAATAATAAAAATAATCATTTAAAAACATTTATCAAGGTAATCTAGACAAGGCATGTTGCTAGTAAATGAAGGCAAACATATAATCTTTGAAGCAGAAATGATTGTTAGAGCAATTTTGCTCATTTATATTTTCAGATCTCGATTTCATCATTTGGACATAGGCCATTATAAGAATATCCGCAAGTCTTTAAATGTTGTGATCGTACTTTAATAGAATTTTGGCAGCCGTTTGTCGCAGACTATTGTCATATTTTAAAATAGCTTCAAGAAATCTCATCTCGTACAGTAATCAGTAGCATATTCCTTCGTTCTTTAAGATATTATTTATCATTATACAAATTGATTTCATAATCCATTTCATAATCCATATAACATGTTTATTATAAAAAAAGTATACATGTTTATATATAAACTTGAAGTTATAATCTTTCTATTTATTATAAAAAATTTTTATTTGCCGTTACAATCCATATTACAAACTTATTATCTAAAACATATTAAATAAGTATAAATTGTTTTCAGAAACAGATGAACTATAAGTTACAATTAAAAAAATAATCTTCTTTCGTTTGTTTATGCTTTTGAATACACTCATTGTCAGCATAAGTTCGTAGAGGTATCATAGAGATTACGTGTATCATTTTTTTCCGGAAGCAATCCAAGTCGGAATCTAAAGAGTTTTCCACATAATAACAGATGTGCAATCTCCCATTAGAAGATCATTAATGCATCATTTGTGCATCTTTAATCTTATGCCAACAATCAAATTACATCGCATGTGTCCAATAAAAAAAATATCAAACGTAACTGCATTAATACAATAAAGAATTTAGAATAAACGATCTAATTTGCAATAGACATGCAAGCATTTATTATTACTTTTGAACCAAGATTAAACACATTATTTCTCTTAACATTGTGTATCACGTTGTTCAACTGCAGATTACGCATCGTAATACATAATCCCGTTGGGCTAGATCGGTATATATATACGAAATGCAAGAGTCGTGTTGAAGCTAACTTATATGATCACTTTAAATACAGAAGCGGCCTTAAACGGTTTATAAATATCATATATCATATATAATATCTCGTTTTGTTATGCAAAAATAAGCGTGTTGTTGTTTATCGCAACATAATTTGTCTTCGAGCATTATAAATGCTTGATTTTAAATAATAATAATAATAAGCGGAAATAGATCGATAAAGTGAATATAGTTTAATAAACGAAGAAGGCTTTTATTGCGAATTTTAAAGCCTAATATTTTTTTTTTATGTGAATCTTACAATTTCCAACTCAAGCAAACTGCGTGTCGGTCTTAATACACAGTTCTAAGCTAGAGTAACGTAATATCACAAATTAAATTGCCAAGCAATTTAATATTACTGATTTAATAATACTAATAAGCATCTTAGAAACTGTGTTACAATTTACTGTGTTTAAAACTTAAAACCTCCTGATTTTAACTACTTTCGCATCTATATATATAAGAATCCACAAAAAACAAGAATAATTGAGAGAAACCTCTTAAGAAATTGTACGGCTATTTATCAGTTATTCAATCAACGAATTCAAAGCCTAATTATTAGAATACATACCCATTCAGGAAATGACAGTATAATTGACGAAAATAATTATTAATAAAAAGTTTGATATAAAACTTGGTTCTCAACTCATTCTCTAAATGTCTTTTCTATTTAAAGCACTTATATTTATAAATCTTCCGTTGAAAACAAACATTTTTCATCAATCATTTGATGTAAAAAATAAAAAGTTCTTTATTTCGAAGAAACAAAAAAAGAGAAAATTTTGCAACAAAAATATTTTGATGTATTTTTGGAAGAGATACATCTGTATAGTAATATAGATAAACACAACACAATGCGACACACACACACACACACACACACGCGCGCGCGCGCGCGCGCGCGCGCGCGCGCACATGCACAACATAAAACACATGTAAAAAAAATAATTTTGCAAATATATATTACAAAAAGTTTGATAGACGACCCATGCCAATTAATTACTTTCCAAGTAATTAATTTTTAATTATATTCTTCGCTTTAATTAGTTTCTTTTTATTTTGAAATTTCTACATGTCCATTGAAACTGAACAAGCAAAAAGGAATTCAGCTATCAAAAAGATATACAAATTTTAATTAAAAAACCATTTTTCTTGAATGTAATATGACTATAAAATAAATGTTACTTGTTGCGACGTTATCGCAATGAAATATATCCATACATAAAAAAAATTTCGAAAGAAAAAAATTTGAATAATGCTATGTCGTGGGGTATAAATTGTAGTATATTTCTTTAAATACCGGAAACGATTCTGGAGGTATAGTTTTAACATGCAAGCGTTAAAATTTGCACATAGATTATCATTAATATGGTCGTCATTAATAATTACTTAATAATTCTCTAATATTAAATATTTTTATAAACTTAATCGTTGTGTTTGCACGTTTAGATAAATTGCGGGCAAGATAAATATCTCTCTCTTAATCTTGAGAAGGAAGAAAAAATTGAAAAGATAATTTCAATAATATAGCGTGTCTTTTAAAATAGATGTTGTTATACATCTTAAAAAATATATAGTTTAAAAACATTTACATTCATTCTCGTATCTGTTTTTAAATAATTAAATATTCACTTTTTTTCAATTTTGAAATTTTCAACATTGAAAATTTTTGTTGTATCAATATATTGTTATTATCCTGCTTCCAATATTAAATAATGCAGCAATTAGATAGTGTACATAAATAGCTATTTTAAAATTTGCTACACTATGTCATTAGATTATTTAAAAACACTATGTATAATTTTCTAACCCTAAGTCTTGCCAAAACTCGCCGTTCATAATCCTCGACTGATCCGCAGGACGAAGACTATCATAAACTCGCTATCAAAAGTCGTGGAATCGAATGGAATTAAATTTCATGCTGTAGAAAATGACAAGCTACAAGAAGGCTCTTTCCTTTAGAATCCAACCTGAAAAAATCAACGAAGAAAAGTAGAAAGAGAACGTTGAAAGAGAACGGAATAAAAAAGTCGACGTACGAAAATACGTTTTCCATTTGTCACGCAACGAATTACAATATCTACGAAAAGAAGCACATATCTATTCAGAATACTATAACTTATAAGTATTCTTTGAAAGCGACGATTTTTCGAAAGATTTTTCTGATTATTCTTATGTTCTAAATAATTATTTTTATTATCTTGATCACAGTAACGTATTTTTGTATTTGTTTGTGATGCCTCAACATATGTAATACCAAGCGAAAGATAGTCATGTTTTTTAGAAAGTATTATCATCTCAACAGTAGATAATTTTAATGGTTATTTTTTTCAAAATATAAAACAATTAACCCAAAAAGTTAACTTTTTTATTATCTGATTCTCAGTTCTTATTTAACAATTATATATATCCCTATTAATTACTTGTATATTAACATTTTCGTATGGTTTCTTGATACAACAATTTTTCATGTTTGAGAAATGGAAAATAAATTTATTATTTTTTTTAAATTAGGACAATAGTTGTGATATATCAATAGAAATATAATCGCATACAGAAATACTCGCTGAGCGGAGAACTAACGAACGATTTTTGATACAGAGATTTCATGAACAATGGATTATTGCTCTTTATTATCGTTTGAAGTGTAGAGTAGGTAATCGATAAGATTAATCGCAATAGCGTCTATCGACTTTCGCGCCAACAAAAATAAGACAAGTCATAATTTACACAAGTATTCGGTTATAAAATATCTAATGCTATCGCTTGTAATTATTTAAAGTTTTTAATTCACGTAAAAAATTTTTCTAATTTACAAGATGCTTCAATTTAATATATTTATTCAAAAAATATCTATTTATTTACTAAATTTATTTATAATATACTTATTTAAAATATTTATTTATTTAACTCAAACAAATTAAGAAACTGCCAGAGACGATCAAGGCTAGAACTTGCTTAATAATATTTTTAAATTTAAATGCAATATTTCAGCGCTAATAAGCTTATAAGCATTAATGGCAGCGCTTAATACTAAAGCATTCCTCTCAAGCGCAATATTCCGCTTTGTCCCCATTACACTCGTAATTAAATTCTCTGTAAGCTTCAACGTAGGTAGTAGGGAAAATTCATGAATTTTCATATGTAGTGTGTGTGTGTGTGTGTGTGTGTGTGTGTGTGTGTGTGTGTGTGTGTGTGTGTGTCGTATTACAAAAAAATACGCACATGAACTGGATATTGATTTTTTGTTTTCCAATAAAAATTCTCTCGAGAAATAGAAATGAATAGGTTAAAGATGGATTCAGATCAAACATATGATTGCCTAYGAGTGCAAACGAACGTCTACAAGTGAGCTTGATCCTATCGATGCCGCAAGTATAAACAAATTTACATTGATAAAAATATATGTTCTCTTTCGTWCACGCATATTTGTTGTAATGTTCATTCGCGACTCTGAATAAATTGTGAATAAACGAATTTCTYACTAGCTTGATTTAGACTTACAAACTTTCTCTTCCTCTAATTAGTTATATATAAGTTTTGTTTCCATTATTTATTATATTTTTGTTTCCTAAAATGCATAAGTGCATAAATGTCATACATGTATACAAAAATATGTTTATATGTATTATAAGAATATAAATTTAAGAATTATACGTAAATCTTTATGTAAATTATTCATCCCCAGTAAAATATTTTTTATATATAATATATATAATTATATATAAAATGTGTCAATGTTTTTTTTTTCAAATAATTTCCGTTTGTACATATAGGATGAATAATGATAAAAAGAAATAAAAAATAATTAAAGAATAATTTTCAGCATTGTTTTCTTTTATAGAAAGTAAAGTTTGAAATAATGAGAATTAATTGTTTATGTATAATCATATATAATTACATATAATTATATACAATCATACAGAAATATAGTAGTAGTATATATGATTATATGTATGATTATATATATGATTATATGAGCAATTTATTTTTATTTTTTCAAACTTCACTTTTTAAATAGTGTAATATTATTTTTTTTCATTTTTTATTTCTTCTATGAAATTCTATGAAATTCTATACAGAAATTATTTTTGTAARAAATTGTGAGAAGGAAAACATACATGGACATATATTTTTTTTAATTATATATATTTTTTTGCAAAAAATTTTTATCACATTCAATTTGTTATGTTGTAAAAAATGTTATGTAGTAAAAAAATTCAAGCTGAGTATTAATTTATTCTCGTTTGTCGCATTACAAGACAATTTATATAAGTAATTTTCTGGAGAATATTATATATGCATTTATCTCTTTCATCTTTTTAAAAATTATAAGAAATTATTAGAATAACTAAATCTGTTTATATTTTTCAATTAATTCAAAATTGTCAAAGAGAATGATAATGAGTATTAGTTTCTATACCTGCAATTATCATGAAACCAGTGATGTAACGACAATGTTTACATTTTGCATTATATACAATTTCGCGTAAGTGAAATTTTAGTAAAGCCTGAGTACACACACACACACACACACACGCGCGCGCGCGCGCGCGCGCATAAACAAGATATATATATATATGCATATTTGTTTGTCTCTTTTGAAGATTGATTTTAAGATCATGCAAAATAATCAAAATCTAAAAATTTATAATTATTATTAAATTGCGATAAAGAAAAGATTATTTTTTAATTACTACACATTTATTCCTTTGTCTTAAATTAATTGGTAGGTTTCTTTGCTTATTGCACACATGTACTATTTTCTTTTCGTATGTTAATTAATTAACTATTTACTAYAAAGTTTACTACTATTTATATCAAATATATCAGAAATTCTTTTACTCGTAARTCCACGTTATCATCGTAATTAGCACAATTATTCGATAACAATTCAATTGCAACTTTAAGAATTGTGCTATGTAATCRATAATTATTATGCAACTAAAAAATTACTACTGTCAATGTTACAATTRTTATCCTTTTCATGAACATATTAGTTAAACAAATTATTTTATAAATTGTCATTGATATTAATTCATTTCATGAGTTTTCTCACATGACTTACTCACTACTAAAATTAAAAAGAATACTATAGTAAGAATGATACTTTTTCGATTCTGGAACACTAATTTTTCAAAACCGCTATGTCTAATATGTCTAAGATGTGCAATTTGAAATGATATGCAATTTGAAAAAATAAATTTTAATGAAAGAAAGAAATAATAACGTTGAGTTGTCTAATATTAAAAAATAAATGACATCTGGAATGACATCATTCTCTTTATATATATATATATATATATATATATATATATATATATATATATATATATGAATCATATATATATATTTATATATTTATATATACAAAATTCATAACACACGTTGACAATACTCTGTATCGAAAGTCGCAAACGAAATATAACACAGGCGCACAAATAGCCGCAAATACTTATTTCTCATGTCACGCAAAGCATACCGTGCGACACGATAGGATCTCATTTGCTAAATATAATTTTCTCGCTCTTCGCGTACGTATATGTGCGACCTCGCYAAGCTAGTAAACAAAATCTGTTTATCGACACAACAGTGAACGACCAACGTACACAAATATACATAAAAATCTGTTTAAAGTCTTGTAACTCGTGTTACTTTAGAGCAAATTTATTATTAACGAGATATTAGCATAAATAATTTTATATATATTAGCGATCAGTTATGAAATTTTACCTCTTTAAATATTTCTCTTTGAATTTAATATTTAAATTAGTTAATATAATATMAAAAATTCATCTTTTTGTAAATTTATATTTAGCTCCGTTGTAAAATTAACGATTTAAAACATAATATGACGAAAATWCATATCAAATATTTGATGACAATTTTTTCTCTCCAAACATTTTCAAGTCCAATATTTCACGCAAGCATTCTACATAGAATGTGACGTGAATGTATTTATAAAGTTAACAATACTAATATATGAATATATAATTTTCAAGTTTACGACAAGTTATGATACAGCTRATTGTTTTTATCAATTTCTAAAGTCTCGCCAAGCTTCTATTAGTAAACAACTGCGTTTGCTTTTTTCAGAATAGTCAAGATTGTCAAACTATACGTCAAACTATACGATATGTATAATTCATTCTCACTGCTATCGTAATAATTTTTGCAAGAAACACTTAATTTTATTTTAAGTGTAATTTTTTATTAYAATTTATAATGGAAAGAAACAACCATAAAACGTAAAAACAACAACAATATTAGCATAAGCACAATCTCGTTACATCTCAAAATATGTCAAAATTGAGAGGAATAATCAAATCTATAATTTACAATTATATGTGTAAACGAAATGTTTTTCGATATTTTTGATTTTTTAATTTTTTAATTCGAGTACGATGTGGAACGCGCATAATACACTAGAAATATCAAGTCTTGTCATAATCATGTCGAAATAGCGTTGTGATATACATATAATGTATAAAAAAACTCACGTAAGTTCTCGGTCTTCCACTTGCAATTTCTTGTAATATTCTGTAAAATTGATTCTGTCAAGCTTCCGTAGCACTCGACGTAGCACGTTCTCGTACTTGTCGGCATTCGCGCACGTGCACCTTAGGCGTTATCACGACTACCGAATCACTTGATTATCGCGTTGCTCACCGAGTCACATATCGACAGCACATACATCCTTTTACGCGAGTGAGTCGTCCAGCCCTGGACCGCGCAGCCCTCGAGAAACATCTCCGGATATGTTCGATCTTTGAAGCTATCTCGATYCTCGCGTCCCTTTTCTCGCCTCCTCATGGAGAATCGCGATATATTTCTCGATGAGAAACACAACCGTAGATTTCCCTTYCGTAATTGTCTCGAATTAGACATAAACGAAAATTAACGCGATCGAAAGAGCTCGTTTYGGCGTTCGAGTTAAGCGACACAGTTCTGTGCGTACAGTCGTCGATCGTACATTCCATCATCCTTTCTCCACGATCGTGATTCCTCTTCAAACGAGTCTGTSACACGTTCGTTCACTCGACACTCATTCGCTCGTGCATACGAGCGATTCGTTACGAGCTCGCCGTGATTTCAGGGACGAGTTTGCATGTTTGTAATGTGAGAAAATTGTCAAGATCCGTTGTGTCGTTGCACGAAGGAGCGAAGCTCCCTCCAAGTCGATTATGCGATTATCTCTCTCTCTCTCTTTCGTCCTCGCTGCTGTTTCCTCTTTTCTCTCGCCTCTTCACCATGGAGATATGTTAAATAAATCTTGATTCGCAAGTTCACTTTCCCTCAGCCGCSAAATCGAGCAGAAATCTCGTCGCTTTTCCGAGAGAATCGTATTATCTTTCTTAAAGAAGGATAGCTCGATCGGAATGATACGAGACTCGGAGAAGAAAAGAGAGGTGAAAAGTGAAGGAGAAAACATATTGTGATAGGAAGAGGTTGAATAGAGATATGGAAGGAAAAGAGAGGAGAAGCAAAGACAAACAAAGGAGAGAAAGAGGCACCTCGGAACACACCCGTACTCGGCAAAGCTCGTAGCGTGGCGGGTCGACCGCGACTGAATCGTTGTCGACTGGGGTCGAGCTTGAATGAGCGAGCGTACCTCGGGCTCGTGAGTGGGAGAAAGAGGGAGATAAATGCCGGGATAGAGGGGTGTAGATGTATCGCGTTGAGGGAGAGCTCGAGCCACACGACCAATACCACCAGCAAAATTTTCAGACTCGCGCTTGCGATCTTTAGATGCTTTTTGCGATTGATGCTTTTTGGAATAACCAAACCTTTTGACTTTAAAGCAGCCTCCTAAGACAGCTTGCCCTTCTTTCACATCGTTCACAATCGTTATACATCTGATTCRAGTGTCAACGCGAACGTCGCGACCTGCCGCGTCTATCGAGACGTATACGCAAAAATAATGTGTTCAGACGAAAATAAAAATACTTTTCTATGGAGACTAAAACTACTGTTGTAAGCTGCAATTGAAAACGATTTCAATATATCGCTATCGATCGTAGAACATTCGGCTTTGAATAACGTTGCAACGTTGCGACAAGAAACGTCATTAATATTATAAAATCGCATATTGATTATAAAAAGGAAAGTCATGAAGTATAAAGAAATAAATTGTATTTTTTCAAGTATCGGCTTATAATTTGAAACCACGAAAATTATACTCATTTCTTTTTTACCAAGTATTTTTTAAAGCAAAGAGTAATAGAAATTTACGTTATGACAAAAAAATTTACATTAAAAAAAAATTATTTATAAGAGAAAATAAAGACTATATTTGTAATTCATCGATATATTTGCTCTCTGACACATGACAGATATTTTATTTTATAACATATTGGCAAGAGGGCTAAATTCAGAACTTGTTATACTTTACTAACCGCTATGAATCAATGAATTTACAACTATTTCGTCGTGTTTATAATTTGAAGAAAATCAAGCTTTTTCAATAATAAGATTTCCCTGTTTGCCGGAGTTTTATAAAATTAAGGCGGGAGCACAAACTCTTGCATATATATATATATATATATATATATACATAATACATAAAACATAAAACATAATACATAAAAAAATTGACTAATCAGAATCCTTTTTTTCTTTCCTCTCAATGAAATGAAAAAACTCTGATTCTTTTTGCCTTATGCGTTATGCAAAAGTCTGTCCTCTCGCTCTTAAATTCAAGTTTTTTTATATTTCATATAAATTTATGCGAATTTGGTTGGATGTAATATATTAATATTATTACTACACTATTCCAAAACTTCCATGGCGTATAATATAAACAAATTTAATTTTTGAGATTTAGTTCACACACACACACACACACACACACAAACTTTTTATTACGGGAAAAAATCTCACATTCTGCGAAATGTATTTGCATGGAGATAAGATATGTCGTCAAAGTGTAAGAATGTATACTTTATTATATTCTTAACATTATTTAAATGTAGTATCTTCTTTTTCTCTCTGATATTAATATACTTTGATAATACTCGATTGACAGAATTTATTTTCCTATAACACTTTATGTATTTGGTAATACAAATAACATGTTTCTATTTTTGAAGCTTCTGGAAAGTTCTGGAAAATATATAATTATGTGAAACAAAGATGTAAAATGTGTACGCGAAAATGAGGATATGTAAAATCCCGAAAAATGCATTAAAATTTGAAAAATGATACATTATCGCAAAAAGTCGTAATTCTGCAATTTAGAGAAGAAACGTAACAATATCTCGAAAAGTTATAATTCCGAAATCTTAGAAATGAGACAATGTCCCGAAAAGTCATAATTTCGAAATATGAGAAATAAGAAAATTATCTTAAAAAATTTTTTATCAAAWCAAATCGAATGTCTCGAAATTCAGAAGAGTAGACAAAATATCTTACGAAAACACAATCTTAAGTTTCTTTATCTCGATAATTTTTTTGAAATCTTGAAATTGTACACTCAATTGCTATATCATTTCAATACATTACAATTCTTGCTACAATATAAAAAGAAAACAAAAATGTATATATATATATATATATATATATACACATATATATAAAATGAAAATCCGAGTAAATAACAATCTAAAATATATGTTACGTTATTATACTATTTATTATAATATATACAGGATATTTAAGAAATATTAAGTATACAGGAAAAAATACGGATAGTGTAGYTTTTAGTCTGAAAATTTATTCAAACAAAAGATATCTCAACATATGAATTTAAACAATTACAACAACGAAAAGAACAGCATGTAGCATATACGTACATATACATGTTCACACATATTCAAATGTTTTAATTACTTTTTATTTTTATTACTATTTAAAGGCAGAAAAGTCTTTAACAAGATTAAGATACCGTTGAATAATAAAAAATTATACTTTCGTAAACGCCTAGGATAGATTAAATGATAGGATCTCTCTATAAAAGACTTTTTGTCATTGATAAGTGCATTATCGTCCAAAAAYTATTAATAGCAAATAATACAAATAAAACATAATTAAACATTTAAATATGTAAATGCATACATATACTATATGCGCTTCGTTTCATTGTTGCATACATATTACAATATATCTTTTGCTACAATAAAAATTTTTTAAATTAAATAAAAGTGTATATATTTTACTCTCTCTGTACATTATTTAATATTTCTTAAATATCTTGTATATATTATAATAACATAATAATTATAATAATTATAATAATTAATGATATGATATATTCATTTTGATTTAAAATTTTTCGGGACATTGTCTCATTTCTCTCATTTCGGGATTATGACATTTTAGGACTTTGCTTGTCCTCCGAAAATGAAAAGCGGACGTGTAAAACAATAAATGTATAAAATATATAATAAAATAATTTTTTATTTACACATACGTACACTACATACTCATTACATGTGAAGTGGAAGCAAATTACTTGTTAAAATMGGAAATGGCTTCTAATTTTGATAAGACAGATTTTTTAATTTAATCTATGCAAAATAAACACTCTTTTTTACTTTTACTTTTAATGAGCATTATCTTTAGTTTCTTTAGTGTACGCGTATGTACTGCAACGCGTGAGTTAGCGTTAGTTTTCATGTGTGCATATATATCAACGTGACAGTTCATAGTTTTATCTATCAGCACATAAATATAATATTTAAATATGATAAAAGTTTACAAACAAATTGAATTTACATTTATAATTAATTCATTTAGCCATTTTTCTCGTTTACGTAACAATTATTAATATTATTATTTCGCGACATGTTCTTCCACGATAGACGAAAGACAAGCTAATGTCACATGACGCGTGTCTAAAAAGATTAAAACTTTYTGATTTCACGCTAAGTATGCATAAAAAAAGACACGCATTTCATTAGTGGAATGCTTGGAGATACGCACATTGTAATGCATTTCAACGCGTGCTTAAATATTAAGGATTACACATTATTTAAATTCTGAATTCTTTTATTTAATATTTCATAGTACAATAATAATAACGATGTCAATTCAGGAATTTATATATCATAGTAGATACAAAGTAGGTATGTTGACGCTTTCACTTTCAACAGATACGCCCCCCGGCGGGGCGGGCGTATCTCGCCAAGCGCTTGCATTTGCCGATGGGCCGGCCGAACATGCCTCTTTTCGGCAATCTTCAAAAATTAATATCTCGTTAACCGATAAATCTCACAGGTGTCGGCAAGTTATTGTGCCGAGCACAACGTCGCGATTACGAAAAACAATGACCGGTTTTTAGGTATAAAAAAACAGGCGTCGAGCAGCAGAGAGTCAATTTCTTGAGAATCGAAAAACAATGACGAACATAAAAAATTACGCCGCTTCGCCGTCGACCCTCCAAAGTGCCGCCGATCCCTGCGGCTAACGCGGCGCTTCTTTTGATATTCTATTGATCATTTCTATTGATCATTTCTATTGATCATTTATATATTGTGATTTGGTAAATCTCACAGGTGTCGGCAAGTTATTGTGCCGAGCACAACGCCGCGATTACGAAAAACAATGACGAATGTAAAAGACTACGCCGCTTCGCTGTCGGCCCTCACATTGCCACAAATGATTGTTATATAAGGTTAAAAGTTTATTAATATAAACAATGATATAAAATTTAAAGACAAAGACGTTTCGACTTCACAGAGTCTTTTTCAGTATAATATAATAAGTATAAGTATAAATAATAGTATAGATAATAAATAAGAAATAAAAAGAAAGAAGAGATATTGCATTAGACACATTACAAAGTCATTGTGGACAATGCCGCGACGCAAGTTTGACATAAGCGAAATGTGATAATAATCATAAAACAATATAGATGATAATCCGATTATCGAACTTTAGCGATGTCATATAGTAAAATTAGGTAACCAATTATGAAAAAAACATCTTTGTCTTTAAATTTTCTATCATTGTTTATATTAATAAACTTTTGACCTTGTATAACCATTTGATGCTCGTTTGTTGGCCTTCTTATTTCTCATTGCTTTGCATAATACGAACCGTATCTAACTTTATTTATTTATTTATTTAATATTGCACTGTTATATTATATACACTATTATATTATTAATCTCTCAATATATACAACTATTATATTATGCGATAACAGCCGCTCGCGAAATAAGCGCAACGAGAAAACTAATGGCATCGGAAAAGCGGGGATAATACTTCAATGTGTACATGTGGATAATCGATTTAACATGCCTTTTTTAAGCCTCTATTATGCTAGAAATCACTCCGAGATCTCGGGCAGAGAACGAATTGACCAATCGCAACCAAAAACTGCAAACATGCGTTGCATATCTTCATTCATCGATTTAAATTTCAGAAATTAGGAACCTTAAATATTCCTACAGATAAAAATTTAGGAAATTGAGATCGAGGGATAATGAATTGTATTAGTAACATTTTGAGCTGTATCTAATAGTTTGAGGATATGTGTTGATTGAACTTTTTTTCATGTTTTGGTATAAGAAAAATCTCGCTTCCGAAGTTTATCCCCTTATTTTAGTTACACTTTGTATATATGTATTTATAAAATATATATAAAACCAACATGTGCTACCTGGGATGTGATATAAGTGTGGAACATTTTGCATATCTTCTTGAAAAGATGAGTCTTGCCATCATGTAGTAACAAATAAAAGAAAATTGCCACGTCTTAAAAGTAAATTTTTTTTATGAGGAGTTTTATTTTCTTGTTTTAAAATATATAGTAAAAATATATAGTAAAAATAAAATAGATTACATAGGTTACGTAATATATTCAAAATCACACTTTACCTGCATAATTCATTATATAAATTAAATTTATATAGGTCTAAATCTTTGAGATTTCAATTTATATATTATAGAATTTTATTGAACTTTGATATACACAATGTATCAAATGTGTTGCGTGTCTTTTAAAAAGAAGAGTCGTCACATTAAATACAATAAAAGAATTATATATTTCAAAAATGAATCTTTCATGAGACGTTTTATTTTTTGTTTTAAGATAATAAAAAATTAAGTAGGTTATTACATAATACATATATTCTCTCTCTCCCCCCCCCTCTCTCCCTCTCTTTCTCAAAATCACGTTTTATTTACAACGTGTAACAAATAGTTCTGAATCTTCAATTTCGAATTCTTTATAAAAAAATCTTTAAATCGTAAACTGATATAAGTTTTATTATCATGGATAGCAAGAAGAGAGAGAATGAGGGAGCAGAAGAATCTAATTGAGGAGTCGATTGCGACACGTCGACGCGCGAATGAGGGTCGGTTATTGCCGTGACACCCGGTACACACGTGGTACTCGCGTGTAGTTTCCATCCCGTATGTACGTTACGTTGTACAAGTTTCGCGATAACGTACCGTAACTATAAGATATAACTTTCGACGTAGTTTCCTGTGTCCCAAAACGTACGCGCGCGTTTCCATACATGTGTGTTGAAGTGTGTATACACACATATACTGTGCCAACAATATCACGTGGCAGCCGGTTAACGAGGCTGCTGCGGCTACATGAGACACGATCTTACCAGAGAATACAGGACGTGCCTTCCAGTTTTGTAATTAGCGCCGATACATATTTGCACTTCTCTCGTCGCAACTATCTCATCGTGAGATCGAACGTGGATATGCGATTTTTACACACATCGATTATCTATTTTTACATAATCATCACGTTATTCTCGTTCAATCACCGTTGCAAGCGATATACTCCCTATCGATGCAATCGATATCGATTATTTTTTAATTCAATTTGGACTTGAATTTAATTTTTAATCACATAATGCCGTGTTCGATATCTTATTAAGTATTAGCGTCACTAGCCATAGTGAGTAATGGATAATCGTATCGATTGTCCCACGACAGTTCTACTGATTAACTGTAATGAGCACGGCTACATTGTATGCGCTACTATTGCAACTGCGACGCGCCGGCATGCGTGCGCCACGTACACGAAATTAATTATCACCGGGCGAATAATTAATTATCGCGTTCAGTTCATCTCGTAACGCTGTCCGCAATGCCAATCAGCCAGCAACG